>JAVQKG010186932.1:0-11501 GCA_036025885.1 Hypseleotris bucephala
TATACTGTACATGATACCATAAATCACTGGAACTAATACATTTTAAACCCTTTATAATCTTTTATTATGACATACAGTTTAATAATAATTATTATTGATTCGAATGGTGAATGCTTCAACTGTTTCTCACAAACAAGTCAACTTTATCAAAACAGGAAACAAAATGTATATAATAGATTTTTATTTTAGTGGAATACGCAAAATGCTATTAATTCTGATATTTCAGCAGCATGCAGTAACAATACAGTATCACAAAAATAAATAAATACAATTTAAAAAATTACAATATATCGGAATATCAATGTTGTGTCCCATTCCTAGTGTAATCCTTCTGCTATGGACGCAAAGATGTGGAATTGGGTCTCCAGATGTTAAAAAGATGGGTCAAATTTTAGCCAGATTTACCTTGTGTGTGACTTTTGGACAATTATTTGATTGTTATTTGATTGATTGATTTTGATTTTGCTCATTTTGAGCATTTTTAGACTTGACCATGAAATTTTTAAAAAGTCTGTGTTTTGCCCCCGTTGTCATGGTGAATATGCACAAATACATTAAAATTATTACTACATTAAATGATTCAAATCTTTCATATTATTTCATAAAAAAATATCATTACAAGGTGTCTCTCACCTACTAAACAATATCTATTTTAGCTTCCCTTATCCTTTGCACTAAGACGTCAATATTGGTCTCTAAGCAAAACAAACTAATTTCTTGCGCAGATTGCCATGTAAACCTTAATGCATATTCATGAGTGCTGCATCAAAGATATCGAACATTAATACTTTGCAGCGTGTTTTGCAAAGACAGCGGTGGGAACATGCTCACTAATTACAGGCAATTAGTCACAGTGCAACGGCAATGGAGGAGAAGAATCGTGGTTACAACTTACAGCTAATTACTGCTACATTGACTAAAACATCTATAAAAAGGGTTTGAACACATTATTTCAGATTATAAATTGTTTGCTGCAAAAATGTCCAAAGCTGTGAATTTTTACATAAAACATCAGCTCCATCATATTATTCCAGATAGATTCCAGTTTGTTGTTAAATAAAGGATATATCAGCATTAGCAGCAGGCTACAGCGGGCTCATTGGAGCGGTACTGTAGAAGTTAGCGAAAAAAGTTAATCTAACTTTAATATGATTTGTTTTAAAATTAGAATATGATGCAAAAAGTCATTTATTTAAATATTCTGAACCAGACTGAGAGACAATTTATAGGCTCAGGAACCCTTTGCAGGTGTTTTGGATTAATCAGCCTAAAATATTGACCTTTTTCACAATATTCAAATTTTCTGAGATTTTGAATTTGGGGTTTTCATAAGCAGTAAGCCATAGTCATCAAAATTATAACAGAAAAGTCTTGAAATCTCGCTTTGCATGTAATGAGTCTATATCATACACACACTTCTAAGTTAAAAATGAAAGTCTAAAATTGAAATTGTTGTCAGTTATAGCACAGGACAAAGATCTGAGAGCTAAGTTCAATTTCTGCCTTGAAATATTACATTAAACTTACAAACAACTATTTTATTGCTCTATCTTTTTTGATAATTTCACATCATATGAAAATTCTCTTCCACCATTGTATTAGCCATCACAAAGACAGATAACAACCAATATACATTTTTCAGTTAAAATTACAATCTACCAATCAGTTTTTTTATATATTTTTTCATATTTGAATTCTACCATTCTCAAAACAGACAATCACCCAAATGCTTTTTACTTAACCAACAGTTTCTTGCTTTGTCATCAATTAGGCCTTTAAATTAACAAATTTAACCACTAATTACTGAGACACTTTGGAATTGATTGGAAATTGCCATAAAGCTTCTGTGAACTTTCCTCACTTCTTTTTAGTTTCTTTTAAAATTCAATTTGTAAACTTTTCCATTTAGGCTGCGCGTTGGAATGAGCACATTATCAGTGTTTGCTAAAAGTGTGTATCATCTCAGGTGTCGGGCGCGGCTATAATCAATTCTTGTTTTTTTTCAATGGCGCCCCGCGAACGCCATTACTCTTATCCCCCCGACTATGCCACGCTAATTAACATTCATAAAGTAGAATTTGTTTTTCGCACAGCGGCAGTGAATAGAGAATGATTCAGGCTTTCAGGGGGGAGGTGTGGGGGAGTTTTTGATTGGATGGAAAAGCTAAGAATTACAAAGAGGTGGGTTTGAAATTAAAAAAGGCAACACAGTGCAAAGTATAAACAGACACAATTAGGTCCAGGCCAGACGCGCCCAAAGCTATTAAACAACAACAAAGAAGTCAGGCAGGTCGAAGAGAGACAACCCACATGGATCTGACTTCTGTAGTAGAGTATAGACCAGGCCAAGTCAACAGGGAGGAAATATTTAGATCAACACTAGGTAACGTTCCTACTTTAGTAACTAATATGGGAGTGTTCTGCTTGGTTTAGGCCTGGTACAATTCTTGATTTATGCCTGCTTAACCCCAATTTAGTCCTGGTTTAGTCCTACATTTAGTCCTGATTAAAAAATCACAGATTTTATGATTTGTAAAATGCAACCATTAAAATTGCAATTTTGATTTGATTGTGATCATTTTTGCAGCCCTACAACTGCGCTAGTTTATCAAATTTGAAAACGTATTATTATAGTGAAGTCAAGTGTTCACCTTAACCCCACATAAAACAAAAAGACTGTCCCAGAACATCTCCCTTTATGTGGCCACAATTGCAGTGCGTATCACTCTCTCTTCTATGATTTTTTTGTAGCCGAAGTTTAAAATAAAGATTGTAAAATGTATAAATGAATTCCCTTCTTCCCTCCTTTTTCTTCCCCAGTACAAGACTCACTCTGCAGCTAATCCTTCTACATTAATCTTCCTAATAGTTCAGTGACCTTGCAGCAGTTCAGCTTATCCACCATTACATTTTTACAAGACTTGAATGGGTTTTGGCTGCAACTGGTAAATGCTATAAGTTAAATCTGCACTTCTGGAGTTTTTCCCCTTGTATTTAGAGCAAAAATTATTAATCAATAGTACAGCATAACAGAAGTCCCTATGTGGGATTTATTATAAGGATTTGCGAGGGAAGCAATCGCCAACTTCAACAGGACAGGAGCGCACTGATTATCTATTCAGAGCAAGAATCTATCAGGAAACATGCGAGAGAGCCAATGCTTTATTTTAAATTATAACATTTTATTACCTAATTCAATGTTACTTTTTATTTTTTAGTTCATATGATTAATTGGCTAACTCAGAATGATGCTTGTAATTCTCATACTTCCTGGTTACACATAGGAGGCAGTGTGTGCTCCATGTGTGAGACTGTCATAGAGGGAAGCAAATGACAGGAAGAGAGAAGGGGAGTAGCCTAGTATACATATATAAATTTTTTCAAAATCGGTGGGTCTGGTCCCTTGCTCATAGCCAATCAATTCTAGTCACTTTTGCAGATGGACCAACGTGAATTTCTTGTTAAAGGTGTAGGTTACAGTATATGGTGTAAAGTAGGGTGTCTGTAATCAGTTTAGGCCAGGGGAGGGGCTAAAAGGAAACCCAAATATGATTGGTCAAAGTAGTACACCACCAACTGTAAATTGATGTTGTTGTAGAGGCCAGGGGAAGGACTAAAGTAAAATAATAAATGACAGATTACCTACGTCACACTATAGGACAGGGTCAAATGAAGCATTTCTTAAATTTCTAAACTTTCAATTTTTTTTTATTTTAGGAAAGTTACAGACTACACCTTTAACAATAGGCTGTGTGTTGCATGTGTGGGTTTTTAGCGTCATATCTGGTGTTTGTGGTTGGTCTACTATACATTAATAAACTCTAGAAATTGAATGCAATTAACAAGAGACCAGAATAACATCTTTAGCGGCTGGCCAGGCTAAAAAGGGAGCGAATTTTTCAAACTTAGATGTTTTTTCACAGTTGCACAAAATCATGTGGAACTTTAAGACTACATTACAACACTTGTTTTTGTATGTTTTCTTTCTAGCAACAAGGAGACAACAAAGAAAACTAATGAAAGTGATGGGACAAGATCAGACCAACAACACAGGAGCTCTGACTGAACGGCTGAAAGAACGTGTGATTGTAACATTTTCAGTGAAGTGGAAAATCGTACGTAGATAAAAGCTTTTAGAAGAACACTCTCCCGCTCCAAGATAATTAAGTCCCCTGGAGCAGACTTGAATTGGTGTTGGACTAATTCGATAAACTATTTGTGAGTGGGTCCGGTGTCCTACTGTGTTGTTTTATGCTTTTTATTTTTATTATTTATTATTATTTTAGTTTTTTTTAAGATATTTTTTGGGCCATTTTTTACTTTATTTGATAGGACAGAAGATAAACAGGAAATCAGGGAGACGACTGGGGAGTGACATTCGGCAAACTGTCATGAGCCGGATTCGAACTCGCAATGCCGGGGCAAGCTCTGTAGGCTTTGTAAACGGACCTTACACTCTTCTGACTGAGCTTAACTATGGCCCTATTTGCAGTTTTTTATTACATTTTTAGAGTTCTTGATTTTCTTTCCTCTTGGTAAAGTTGCAGCTATGTGACTGTTGGATGGGGCACATTCAGGACAATGGATACTTAGTTGCAGGGCTGACACAGAGACACTTGCACAGACAGACAACCCTTCAATCTCATATAGTCACTAATTTCCCACAAGCATAATTTATTGTAAAACGGACTTTACTCTAATATGACCTAAAATCTAAATGTTTCCTATATTATATTTGTATTCTCTTATATAATATTCACTCAGATTACTAAAGTTAAACACAGGCCCTTCTCTTGAACTACAATATTGATAAAAATTCAATATGGGGAAATCGAGCCCTCCCTGTCCATTCCTACATCAGTGTGTAACACACACAGCAGACTCAGTGAGGTACCTGGAGGCACACACGCACGCAAACGCACGCACACACACGCACACATACACAACAGACACACAGACACTACCCTCTGAATTATGGTCCTTCAGACATAAGTCTTGTGATCACAGATTCATTGACAGCCACAGGCCTCTGTCCAGTATTATTAGTGGATAATCAATGACTCTGTTGTAATGTTGATCCCGGAGCACTGCCCCAAGCCCACATTCATGAGGAGATCTTTGGGGCTGGATGAGACTGTGACAGGGATCTGCAGAGCTGCTTTGGGCTGGTCATAAGATTCAAATGAGAAATAATGCTTCCAGACTGTCAAATTTAAACATCTGACAGATTAACAAGAACCGAGAAAGAGGAGAACTCCATCCAGACTTAGGTCCTATCTCGCTAAAACTGAGAATTTTCTAGTTCCTGGGTAAATGCTCCAAAATCCATGTAATGGTACAGTACATATTCCCGAAAATAAATATTTGGGTAGTTGGAATAACCAGTTGCTAAGGTTATTGTAGGGTCTTTGAAAAATAAATTGTCTAAAAAAGGCCATGCCTTAAATAAATTAAATTCAATTGGACAAAGGTTGTGTTACTAACCACAATTAAAATTTACCAGTGCTTGGCAATTTGGCTAGTGCTAATGGCAAGCCCTGACGCTAACAACTTAGCCATTGCATCCCCCAACAGCTGTCAACAATACTAGCCGTTCATCACATTAGCTAAGTTGTTTTTTTTCAATTGTTTTGTTATTTTAAATCTTTGTTGAAACTAAAACAATTTCAACAAAGCCTATTTGCGTCCATATTTACACCCGAGTCTTTGCAGCAACATCGTAATCCTACAATAAAACTAGAATATCTACAACTCTTTGTGAAAACCGGAATTCTTAAATGCCTGTTTTTCTTGTCTCCTCGAACCATCTCCTCATGTCTCCCTCTTCCCTTGTTCCTATGTCTTCCTTCTGTATCCTCCATTCTCTTTATCTGGGTGTCATAATATATTTGCCCCTAAATTATTCATTAGCGGACCACGGCTAATCAAAGCGTCCGGTAGCAGAGCTGTGGCCGGTGGATGTGTGGACTGCTTAGAGAAATGTGTTACAGGGAGTCAGTGGAGCAGAGAGACATTACACAGAAACCCAAAGGGGAGGCTGAGTATGTGGGCTGGAAGTGGTCCACGCGGATGGAGGGAGGCTAACAAAACTTTGGACTCAATTATAAGTATACAGTATTTATTTTTAACTACGTATTTTAATGTTATATTTTGTATATTATTGTGGAACAAATGTTTTTGTGTGTGTTTATTTACTATCTGTCTGTCTATTTAATTTAAAAGCATGGTGTGAGGAGAAGACATAGAGCTATAGTCAATATGTTTATATACGTATACAGTAAGAACAGACAATTGGACCCCAGGAAGAATAGCTGCTACCACTGTCGCAGCTAATGGGGATCCTAATAAAACAAACAAACAAACAATTGGATTATTGGAAGGCTGCAATTGTGTAAATTTCTTCATTCTGTGTTAACTTGGACAATGCATTTTCTCTACTACTAATCTAGGACAGTGTCTCTCAAACTATGTGCATCCCCAAAGCCTTTTTTGGGGGGTTTTTGGTATAAAGCATCATCGTAAAGACCATAAAAGAAACAAAAAAAGTAAAAAAAAAATGTCATAACTCAGACTAAAAAAATATCTACAACATCAAAAACACCACCTTTATACAAAAACGTTACCTGATAGTGCTTGTTGGCTTGTGCTTATGTAAAGCTGGGTATGAGTGTATTTGCTTTTTCCAGCAGTGCTTCAATACGTGTGTTTGAATCACTAAATGAAACTACAGTGAGCTTGGAGTAAGTGTCACACCTAATAAAAAACCTTCAAGGGAAAGAGAGCAGATAGCATACGCAGTAGTGAGCGTTTCAAAGGTTGTAAACAGAGAGTTCTTAATACCAGAATGTAGGCAACTGGAGGCAAGACCGCAATGCATTTCAATGGAGGAATTAGCATTAGCCACAATATAATGTAAAAGAAGATGGTTTTGACAAATGACAATCACACAGATACATGAAGATAATGTCAGAGCCTGGTTAGTCATTATCATAAAGTTAGTTTGACTTTTCGTTTTTGGTTTTACAGGACAAGTCCTTACAGGAATTTGAAAAGGGAAAAGAGAAAGAGGCATACACTATAAGATTTACCTTCTTTCTTCTCCTTTTCAATCATGGATCAAAGTTTGTGTTTCTCCACATAAAAACATGTGCATGATCAGAACAAAATAAATAAAATGTTTTTTTTTAATCAAATGTTGCTGGCCATAATGTTTTTTTCATTGTATGCTGACAATTATTCTATCCCTCACCACAAATCCTACTTGTTTTCCAAAGTTAACTCACTTTTGCCTCTATTACTGAATTCTGTACATTCCATATGACAAACATTTTAAAGTTTCTATAGGAGTCTTGAAGCAGAGTTTAAAATGGCTGCCACTCCATGTGACAGACAGTGACAGGCCTCTCTATGGACTGCCTCTGTGTAAGTCCAGTACAATAAGGTTCAGCCCTGGTGCAAACACAAAGCCATGTATTCCACTCCACATATTCCATTTCACAGTCTGCTGGATCTGCCCCTCTCTCCAAATCTGTACTGACTTATTCTGCGACTCCCGTGACCCTAGCATCCCGACTATGATATGGGAATGCAAAAGACCACAGCACTGCTTTTTATTCCTGTTCTATCTCTAAAGAATTGTTTTTCAACCTTTTCAACTTTTCAAGGCACACCATCTACCTAAAATGTTTTCAAAAGTTTAACAGCCTATGACAATCCACACATTAACTGGCCTACTGAAAGGTAATAGTATTTACCATATTGTAGTGACAATGGCAAATTTGTAATTTGGATTGACTTAAGGTACACTAGTGTTCTGCGGCAGAAAGTACACTAACAAAGAGGGTGCACTAAGGTTAAAGCTGTAGTTCCTGATATTTTTTCTTACAAAAATAATTACACAGTCAATAGTACAGCATGCCAAAAGTCACCTGAGACCCTCTGTGGGCTGTATTATAAGTGTTTTTGTTTTAGAGTGCAGGGTCAGTTTTTCAACCAATCACACGCTGCCACAAGACAGTAGCTCTCAGGTCTGTTTTTATATTTTAGTTTAGAGAAATAAAGCAAGCACATCATTCAATCTTAGACTTTTGCATTTCTTTCTTTGATAAATAATTTGATGTAATTGTGGCTGAAACAAATTGGTGTCAATCTGGCTCCAACCAGTTTATACTGCCATTTTATACACATTGCTACTGTATGTACGAACATGTTAGTGCATGGTAATGTGTGGTATGTATGCCAGATCTCAGCTGTGGCTACAAAGGGAGCTTACCACCATCAGTATGGACGTGAGGACTTTGGGTCTTTTAAAAGTGCCATATAAAATCAAGACCCTATACATCAACTCAGTCACAAGAGTCCTTTTTTATTACAAATAACAAGGTGTCACCAACATTAGCCTGAACAGCAATAGTATATTTTTTCTCTTCAATGAAGAAATACCCTTCCTTACAAAAACGACTCCATTTAATAGGGTATGGGACTGGCACAGTGATATTTTGGCCTTTGATCACAATCTCACACATGCTAGTAGAGTTTACGCAGACAACATATTTTGACATTGCTCCTTCTGCTAATTCCATGCAAAAATTCAACCATTCACTCCACCCAAATACTGTACAACAGATCAAGTCTTTTTACTTTTTATAACCAACTTTCTTACAGTACACTTTGTAGCTTTTTTGGCTTCTATTTTCTGGGGGAAAGGAAATCAACAAACTTTTCCCACTTATGAAATGAAACGTTAATGGATCCACAGCCTACTTTTTCAACATTACACATTCATGTCATTCCTGCCCTGAAAACGTTAACCCATGCGACCAACTTTCGCATCAAATCGTATCACCGCCTTAGGCCCTTCAAAAATATTTGGATTTTTTTCGGCTTGCCTTCACAGTAACTAAAGCGGGTTTGTTTTCCTTCACCGACCGTGGGCTGTTTTGTGGGCCAATCAGAGAGCTCGCTGAGGCGCTGAGATTTCCATTGGGACTGTCAATATGCCCGGCTCCTCTGTCTGGGCCTAATTGGGGATGTGGATAGACCTCAAAAACATTTTATTGACGCTTTCCTTCTACTGATGTGAGAATGCCCCGAATCCTCAGCCCTGTTAAGAGAATATGAGACCTGCAAGTTTAAATTCTCATTTAATTGAAATAAGGTTAAAATATTTGAGCCTTTCTGATACCTCTATTATGGTATTTATAAGGTTTCAAGCCGGCATGGAGTTGGCAAATGATGTTGTGATGAACTAGCCATGGTGATTGAGTAAAGGTTCTGTCTTCTTAAATTTACATGCACATTACACCCTGTCCCACACCACATCAGACAGTAGGGGGTGTAAGCATTCCCTGTTGCCTGATAAAACTACTTAAGCAGACTACAAGACACATTAAAACTGTGCGCTTCAGGCCCAGGTTTGCAATTGCTGAACAACACTGAACAATCATAAATGACTTGAACTAGATAATTATTATGAACAAAAAAAAACATTAGAAAGCACTCAGAGAACATGGACAAGGCAAATGTTTTGAAAAAATCCTAGATCCAGACCTATTAAGATCACTTTCCAAAATCCTTCCTAGTGTCATTCCTGACCCTCCCTGAAAATTTGATTCAAATCTGTGCAGTAGTTTTTGAGTAAAGTCGCTTACAGACAGAAAGACAAACTCTACCAAAAACAAACATTACTCCCATGGCGGAGGTAATAAAAATTTGATGATACAACTACCATTTAAATGAATTAAAATGACCCTAAATCAGGACTTCCCCCATGCAACTCTAAAACTCGTGGTTGTCTGGAGCTTATTCCAGTAACTATGGGCCTTAGGCGGGGTACACACTGGACAGTTAGTCGCAGAGCTGACACTGAGACATACTTTACATAGACAGACAACCAAAATATCCCGTTCATCTCACAAAATCCAAGTGGTATATTGCTTATTGGAAAGTCTTTCTCTTGCAATATCCACCAGACCTACCTTATTCTTTATAGACAGTTTTATCAAAGGGCCCCACAATAGCTGGATTTGGCTTCTCATATCAACACACTCAGCTGGGCTGGAAAGGAGAAATATTGTGAATAATTCATGTTGACCATAAAATAATGCTGTAATATCAGTGCATTATTAATGTGGGTTATGCATGAACTGGCTCTGAAATATGCTGAGACTTCTCTTTGGTCAAACTTTTGCTGGAAATTCAGGCTGAGATGTGACATTTTCTTATAAATATTATAATTCTTAGTCAAAATCTGTCAGATAAATATGCATATTAGCAGAGCTTTTTTATTTATAGACGTTATATGTGGATTTATATGGACGAATTACAAAATAAAGAAATTGAAAAGCTAGACTTCCGTGTGGCTAAATAGGGACTTTATTTATACCCTGAAAAAAGAACATTATTACAAAAAACTCAGTCCAACTAGAAACATGTGAATTCAACTCACATGGACTATTCCCCAGTAATTTAATTTGAGAAATCTAAATTACAATCTATGTGCAGATCAAAGTGGATAGAAGGATTTTTTTGCAATAAGCTAATGGAAAAATACAGCATGTGATTTGAATTAGAGATGCACCAATTCAAATTTTTCAGACCCGATCCCGATATTTGGGCTTTGTGGATCGACCAATACCCGATATTTATCGGTACTAATGTAAAAACTAAATGCATGGTATCAGGAAATATTAAACAAAAATATGATAGAACCAAGACCAGATCATCCTAAAAATATCTAACTTTTATTACAGTGCAATAAAATGTCATTTGACACTTTATCTGTGCATAATTAGGAAAAAGTATAATAAATTATATCGGTTCCAGTATCGGCCACATTTACCGATCCAGCTGAAAGGCCTGGATTGGCACCGATATCTGATCCAGTATCGGTGCATCCCTTATTTGAATGCTCATCATTTAGTTGGACTGATCTTCTTAAATAAACTGAGACAATGAAAGATTATCCATTTAACTAATTACTGCAGGACTCTTGTAAAGAGTCATGGCTGGCCAGGCTTGCCCAAGGACACAACGACATTATAATGTGGTTGAAGTGGGAATATAACCGTCACCATTCTGTACAACCTGCACCTAAACCCACTGTTGCCCTGTAGTTGTTATTCAATTCAATTCATTTTCCGTCCATCTGCTGTGGTGTTTATTTATGAACTTCCTCAGAATCATTAAAACCTATACCTGAATCTGATCTCAGACCCTCCATCAGTCCTGGTCCAGAACATATGCCAGACCTGTTTCTGCACCTGCTGGGACCAAATCTACATCCGCCTTTTTAATGTTTTAGTTTATTTTATAAAATGTGTAGTCAGTAATTTTCCTAAAATAAAAAAATTTAATTGGGAGATGCTTAGAACTGACTATCTGAGCCTGCAGTTATATGATGTAAAGTAGGGTGTCTGTAATCAGTTAAGGCCAGGGGAGGGGCTAAAAGGAAACTCAAATATGATTGGTCAAAGTAGTATCCCACCAACTGTAAATTGATG
>JAVQKG010186976.1:0-10810 GCA_036025885.1 Hypseleotris bucephala
TTAAATTGAACAATAAAATAGAATATGGAATTGCCATTTGACAATTGCAATTTTAAAATGCAAGTTAAAATAGAGAATGGAATTGCCAATTGCCAATTGAATTGTAAATTGAATAAATAGACCAAAATACCATGGCAATATGACATGTAATTCGTTTATTTTTTATTGAAAAATAAATAGAATATGGAATTGCCATTTGCAAATGCAATGTTGAATTGAACAATAAAATAGAAAATGGAATTGCCATTTGACAATTGCAATTTTGAAATGCAAGTTAAGATAGAGTATGGAATTGCCATTTGACAATTGAATTGTAAATTGAATAAATGTGCCTATAAACTTCCATACTTTACCACAGCAAATCTTGATCATTTCAGCCTATCTGGAACTTTACATAGGAATTAGTCACTTTATTCGCTGTGCTTGCCTCTGGTGTAAATACATCATAAAATCTAAGTGTTTTTTTTTTTTTTTGTGGGCCACATTGGGAATGGCGACTGTTTTGCTTGTGTTGAGCCACCAAATGAAAACTACTACACCAATAATTTCCGAGTCCACTATACAATTAATAAAGGCTACATTCGTTTGTTGTAGAAGCCTGGGCACATAGTTTATTGCCCTAACACTGACACGGCAAACAAACACATTTTTGTCTGTCCTCAAAATCTGGTAATATACGGTATGATTCCATTATGTGTTGATTCTTGTTTTACCAAGCTTTCCGCGGGCTAGACATAGAATTGAATAATCGGTATACAAGTGAGACCTCTGTCTGACCCGTCTTTGGCTGTAGAACACAAAGGCATCCTGCTCTGACAATACAGCTCTGATGCATGTTCCCAGCTGAACTTGTGGAGGACAGATGATCCACCAGTGTCCCTCCTCTGAGCTTCATTTATGACTGGAACATCTGCTCCGAGTGCATTCCGACTTTTTAATAGTTTGACACATTTGACCCTGAGAGAATTCTTTTTGGTTTGATTTGAATGTGCAGTGTGTTATATACAAAAGGTGTCTGCAGGGATGTCAAAGTGAATTTCAATACCTTGTCAAGACTTGGTGACACTATTTTACTTTATCCCTTAACTACATTGTATCTACCTTACGGTTAAGTACAAGGTAATACACAGTGTAACAAACTGTAATAGCATGGAACTACATTGTACATACAGAATGGTCAAGGTTAGACTCTATCAGTAATAATGTGAATTGATGATTTTATTTTTAAAAATCACATCTTATTCACAGTATTTTTTATTTTAAAGAATGGAAAGCCAACCAGTTATCTGCTATATTATTCTCATACTTCTTGGCTTGTGAACATACTTCCTGATTTGTGTGAGACTGTGATAGAGGGTCATGAAGGAGAAGAATTAGGAAAGGAGAGTGGATCATTTAAAGTTGCAGCAAGACTACACCAGTCATTACGGTATGAGGTCTACCTAATAAAGTGGCCATTTGCAAATCTTTGGTAAGGTAGCAATATGGCCCACTTACTGTGTATACACTAGTGGTTAGCCTGTACTGTGCAGTGCGGATATTTGATACATACCGTGCTATTCTTGGTAGAACACTGAAATCCAGGTATTTCTCAGTGGCATGTTTGCATGTTAATGAGATTTGTTGCTGTGGGAAAATAATAGAAAGGCCTATTGGGAAAACAAACCAATAATGTGCATATTCTCAATATTAAACAAAGCAGGCATGACTCACTCCTCCCTCAGCCCATTTACCATTGTGGCTATGTAAAAGGGCTATTTGTAGTAACACATTCAATACTGACTTTATCATTGTATAAGTGCATTATTGTAAATGCTATATAACACACATTTCTAACTAAAGAAGGATGCTATACCATGAATTAAAATATATGATGTGAATATGATAAAAAGCTAGTCAGAATTGTCTATAGCTTGTTATTTGGGCTGTCATTTCACAAATTAACCAAAAGGGTGGAGGTTCAATCCCCATCTTTTGGCGAGGCACATAACCCACCTTGGAAGACACAATGGAGGTAGAGAAAAATATGCAGATTTATATCAATATTTGAATAATGGCACAGTAATAAAGCATAATATTCGTAGTAGTATTAGTAAAGCACTAGTAACTAATTTTGTTCATTTACAAAGTATTACTAATATATAAATACTGTAATTACTGTTTTATTCCTACATTAAAGCCTTGTGTAAATCTGTGCAAAATTGTAAGCACCCCTATTAAAGTCCCTAGGATGAATAAAAAGGTCCCCAGAAAGAATAGCGGAAGTTTGCTGCAGCTAATGGGGCTCCTAATAAAAATAACAAAAATAACCTCTGTTAATTTTCTATAAACTGCTTATTCAGTAATTTTATTTGTAAATTACACATGTATTATGCTTTATTACTGGGCTGTTATTATAAAGCGTTACCAAATCTGTCAAATAACAATTGAACCAGAGATCTATTTGCTCATTGGCAGAAAACCTGGGAACAAGCACATCTTTTGAGAGAATATGGGGGGAAACCTGTAGACTCCTTGAGGTTTCCCCACATTAATCTTTGACTTAAAAATCCATGGGGCAGCAGTTGGTAAGTGTTCGCCCTACAAACAGAGAGTTGCTGGTTTGAATCCCCACTTGAGAACATACTGTCACTGTGTCCCTATAGGCAAGATTTAACCCACATATGAATGAATGTGTTTGTGTGATTGGTGTTCGATGGTAGTTGGAGGGGTTGGAGGGGTCATAGGCGCACAATGACAGCCACAGTTGTAATTGTGGTGGAATGAATAATCGACTCAGAAATATCACACTTAGAGAAAGCCTTGAGGCATTGAAAAGCGCAATATAAATCTAATCCGTTATTATTATTATTATTAATTCAGGGTTAGCTTTTGTTTAGTTTTTATGGCAAATTGGTTCACTTTCAGTTTTTTACAAACTAGCTTCAGGGTTGTAGCATGACAGATGGACGTTTGTGGCAGTGTAGCTGGCTAGTGTAGGCTAGAAAATAGATATAGTGACAGTAATTACTTTGATCCATTGGATAGATTACTGTCTGCGTAACTGAGTACCGAAAAAGACGTGAAAAGACAAGGAATGCCAAGTGTATTGAACAAATAAAGCCAGTGAATATAACAACTCTGTGAGACAGGCTAATTGTAGATATATGTCTGACTAATAATACAACATTGTAAGCCATTTTCACCACAGAGCATTGGATTACCAACTCCATCGCCTAAATGTAATAAAATCTCATGTTACTGACTTTGCCGCGTGTCACTTTTTGACGTATGTGGTTCAAATTGAAAGTGAAGTTCATCCATTATCTGAGTGTAAACAAAACTTGAGCCGTGATCTTAGGACTTTGTTATAGTGTGGTGCGGATGATTTATGACACGCAACACCAACTGAACGCGCTTATGTGATACTTCAACCACACACAGACCACCGCCTGCCTGGGACCCTGCTTTAAATTACTGCTTTCTGATGCAATTACCCCTTTCTCCGCGTAGCGTGAAGATAGCTTTTTATTCCACAACCATTTGTTTTCTCAATGGAGCATCCAGACAAAGACTTAGCGACCTTGGTTTAAAAGTTCCCCCGTTACCGGAAAACCAAGCACACCCAAGTGAGGGAAACTCACTAAAGTGTTAAAGGAACACACCGCCGTTTTTCCATATTCAACTATGTTCTTCGATTACTTTAGACAAGTGGATACATACCTGTGTGCTCTTGATGCGTGCGGTCAATTCTTGTGACGAGAAGTTTTAATGTGTTAGAAATGAGCTTCTCCCATGTATTCCTACGAGGCCAACTACAAGTTAGAAGCGACCAAGCTCTTCCACCTTTTCCCTATTTAAATACGGGTACATGACACGACCTAAGTATGTTTACACAAAATGAAACATAGCGATTTTCTAAGGGGAGAAAAGATATAAAACCTCTCGTCACAAGAATTGACCGCACGCATCAAGATAACACACAGGTATGTATCCACCCGTCTAAAGTGATGGAAGAACATAGTTGAATATGGAAAAACGGTTGTGTGTTCCTTTAATACCTACATGTTTTTGCTAGCATTTTTGTGCATGACTTTTAGCAACTTCGCGCAAAAACTACTGAACGGATTTGGATGGAATTTTCAGGGAAGGTCAGGAATGATACAAGGAAGAAGTGATTAGATTTTGGAACTGATTTAGATCACTGACTGGCTGCAATTAATTACATTTTGGGAGTCATCTGGATCTAAGATTGTTTGGTGTCTTGTGCTTTCTAGTTTTTTCTACTGGTTTGCTACTACAGGGGATGGGTAAGGAAGGCCTGGTCTAGTTCAATAATCCCTGTAGAAGAGTGTCCACTAAATATACTCTTTGTCAAGCTCTGTCCATAGTATTGTAAAAACCAGTTCTAGACCAGAGTCTTTGGGAATATACATTATATGTGTAATGAACAGAGATGCCTGTGTTGTAGCGTGCTGTCATTTACAAATACCTAGACTGCAACATGAAGTAGCTAACTCTTTTGTTTTCTGTACAATAAACTCCCATATTACAAACTGTTAAAAGCATAATTACTGTTTCACTACTACTTTTCTGACACGCACAGGCAACATTTAGCTTTTCCACAACACCATTCACTATGGTGTGTGTATTTTATTTTCTTAAATCACCTCAAAAATAGTAATGTATGAATCAAAATCAAGTTTACAGTAGCTCTTACCTTGAAATGAAATATTTATCAGAAAAACACACAAAAAAATCCTTTGTCTACAGCAGATTCAGCAGAATAAATTGAGCCAATATGACATCTTAAGATCTTGGTTACTACTCTACCTGTACAAGATGCACTATGCACTGTTGTGTAATGTCACAAGAAATGTTATGACAAAAACAACACTTAAAGTAACACTAGGTAACTTTTCCACATTTTGTAAAACACTTTGGAAATGTTTTGCCTGGTTTAGACCTGGTTAGACCCAATTGCGTCCTGATTTAGACCGTCTTTAGAGCTGGTTTTGTCCTGCTTTTTGTAGCTCAGTCCTGGTCTCAGCCTTGTTTCGATCAAATTAAGCTTTAGATTTAGTCCTGGTTTAGTCCTAATTTAGTCCTGGTATAGTCCTGGTTTAGTCCTAATTTTGATCCTAGTTTAGTCAAATTTGACCTTGTATATTTTTCCATGTGAAAAATTTACATGATGTTGCTTTATAACAGTAATAACACATTTTTCAAGAATATTCAAAGTTGACTTATCAAAGCTGCTTTACAATTAAGTGCTGAAATCATAGCAATCGAGCAGTCCTGGCTTCTCCAACCAAACAGCTGTGCCTTTCATCTGAGGAATATACCAGTTCTTAAGTATGCATGGGCTATGTTACGTATGTATGGATTAACACAATTAAGAATGCAATTATTGATAGAGCTTAATCTATAGAGATGACCACTTGTACTGCGACATCTACTTTAGACAACTTCTAAGATCATTTAAGATATTAAGAAAAACAACAGATTATTTCTTAACTTAATAAGACTCTACATTGTGGGGAATGCATAACCCTTGTGCTTGGTTACTCTTCTGTCACTAAAAATGCCGATAGCACTTCACTTTACAGCCTGGTAATGATATGATAGTAGTGTAGAAATAAACAAGTAATAAACATGAAACAATTGTAATTATGGTTAATGTTCAAGTTATTACCAACTCTAACTCCATATACTCACCCTTACCATAGATTACCCATAACTACTTGGTTATTCCATATTATGTTTATATCTTGATACATGCTAAATACATTGCATGAAGGTAAAAGGTACTTGATAATTCACCATAATTACTATATCATTACCTGTTTTTTACCATATTATTACCATATAATTACCGTGCTGTAAAGTATGCCCAAAATCCACTGTAGGATTTCCCCAGTGGTCAAATGCATACAACAAATTTCCTTACAATTCTTCCACATTGAAAATCCCTTCACATCAGAGTCTGTCACCATGTTACAGTGTGTTTTTGGACCATACACTCCAGTGCACATGGACATCCTCAGGCCTGACTCTCTGCTCTACACAAGTCTTGAATGTTGTGGTAGCGTGATTTCTTGCAGTTGCGACTGACTGATTCACACTCAAAGATCTGCCTTCTCACTGGTTCCATTTCCATGCGACAGCCAGCCCTGAGTAACACTGGCTCTAACACTGCAGTGGGATGTGGTTGTGGTTTATGGGCCACACCGCCAGTCCATTAAACCAGCCGCTCTTTTGTAAAGGTTGTCTGCCTCCTAAATGGTGTCATCCTTATTGATGTATTCCTATCCTTCTTCCTCTGAGCAAAAATATGCAATAAAGAAGGCCGTCACAATTTATCTAGAAGTTACTGTCGGTGCAATATCAGCAAATACAGTATCTAAAGAAGCGAAAAGTATGGATGTTGTAGCCTTCACCTGAACTAGTCCTTCCTTAGTTATGGTTTAGTACTACGTAAGTCTTGGTTTACTCCAGGTTAAGTCCTGGGTTAGTCCTGGGTTAGCTTTATTTTTTCCCTGGTTTGTCATAATGTAGTTCTAGTTTAGTCCTAGTTGAGCGCTGGTTTAAGTATCTTGGTGTAGCCATGGTTTAGGCATGATTTAGTCCTGTTTTAGCTTTATCTTAGACCTGGTTTAGGCATGGTTTAGTCCTGTTTTAGCATTGTTTTAAACCTGGTTTAGTCCTGGTTTAGTCCCATTTTGGCTTTGTTTTAGACTTGGTTTAGTCCTGTTTTAGCATTGTTTTAGACCTGGTTTAGGCATGGTTTAGTCCTGTTTTAGTTCCGAACCATTTGTTTAAATACTGCTTTATTCCCTATGTATCAGACAGTTTAATCCTGTCTTCGTTCTGGTTTAATCCTGGTTTAGCTTTAATTTACCCATACTCTATTACTAGTTTTGTCCCCGTTCAGGATTGCTTTAGAACTGGTTTACTCCTCATTTACTCCATCTAGTTTTGATTTACACCCAATTGACTTTTAAACAACATAGCCCTGGTGTAAATCCACTTCCTCAACTACATTTATTTTTGCGGACAAGCCTTGCAGTATGAAACAATCGCTCTATAGAAAAAAACAACAGAGGGGGGACTGTCCCAGCATGAAACTATACAGCAATTTAATGTCTTTCTTTAATCGCTCACTCCAAATCTCCTACTTCAAAAATACACAGCGCAGTGGCTCCACATGCTATATCCCACTTAGGCCTGACAATATAGCGGCAGTAAAAGTGGCCGACTGCGTGATAGGACACACAAATCACAGCAGGGGAGCGGGAAGATGGTTGCCACCCCGTCGATTTAGAGAGGCCACGCTATAGAGGACGAGCTGTCTTGTCAATGGCTTCACTCGATATACTTCAATGTCATTTTAACAGGGCCACTTAGCAGTTAACGTCCATGCAAGAAGGCCGTTAGGTATACGAATGTCCTTCTAGTTGTTCTTGCGGTGCTAACTTTGTGATTTTGTGGTTTATTTATGGCCTTTCACTTTTTGCATTGGTGATCTGACTGGAAACTGGTCCAGTAAATAAGGGGGTTAGGGGTTAAGTAATGGTGTCGCAAGGCTGACACAGAGACATACACAAATAGACCTGTTAATACCTTGTACTGCCCCCTTTGGGAAGTATAACAGCTAAGAGTATTTCAATTCTAGTTTGAGGTATCTTCGCCCATTCTTCCTTACAAAAGTCTTCCAGTTCTTTGAGATTTCTGGGCTTTTCTCCTGGGGTGCCCAAACTTTCAATCCCCACTGTAGATATGTGAAAATGCAGGGATTAATACAGGAAGGACATGCAGACTTTACTTAGACTGAGTTTTAAAAAGACAAGAGACATTGTGATGACAAAGGTAGGCCTAATTGTGTTAAAGACGACAATTTTGGGGGTTGGTACTTTTTCTGAAATTATTGTAAAACCATGACTAAGGAGGCTTCAACTTCATGATATAAAATGAAATATCATCTAGCCTGATTTTATATTTTTACTTTACTTCAATGTAATTTTAACACGTTGCAGTTAGCATCCATACCTATGGTCTTACTCATAGGAATGTCCTTCTAGTTGTTCGTGCGGTGCTAACTTAAGTTTATATTTTATTTTGCTTATTTTCTACTATATGTTGCTTTTGTGCATGGTCACCTTTTGACATCAATTTTCGCTTAGTCCATCTCGCTGGCATTTTTAGAGCTCCACTGTCAATATAAATGTAATACACTGAGTAATAACTCCTACTAAGTATCGATCCTGGGGGATTTCTACACTGTGTTAAGTACTCTATTTCATTGGCTTAAATCTTTACATCACAGCCAGGGTGCGCTTATGCTATAGAGGGCTGTTGGCAGTATATAGTGGCGTAGATAAGGGTAGTCGGGGGAGGCTAAAGCAGACATGATAAACAGTGAGAGCTCCTGCCATGCTGTCAGTCTGTCCCCTACCTCTACACACTCCCCAAACTGCACCCCGGAGCTGTTAATGACTGCTAACTGTAGCGCAGCAGGGGATAGATGCTAAAAACTGGATAGCGGCAGTCAATATGGCCGACGCTACTGGCCTCTGACCGGGAGACTGGTGGCCCCTCATCTGTCAGTGTGAAATGTGTGTGTGTGTGTGTGAGAGAGAGAGAGACAGGGCGGGCTGGCTAGAAAACAATCACTAAAATAGGTTGTGTTTAGATTCTAAAGGTGACAATGAATTGAGGGCAAGGGCCAGTAATACCCTGTTTACTAATTTAGGCATGGTTGAAAAGACGGCCTTGACTAGATCTGATTTGTCAAAGATGTTTCTTTCTATCAAAGTTTAATCTATGTTTTCTTTTTATTCATGGTCAAAGTCAAGTTTAAAGCACAACCATTATATTGCTTTAAACTAGATAAATCAAGGGTGTCCAAACTATGGATCAGGGGCCAATGTGACCCACAGAGCATTTTTTCTGCCCTCAGTCGTACCTCTCAATTTGCCCAAATTGTGTTTTAACTGCATATGACCCTATATTATCCAGGATATGGACAGAAAATAGATACAACCGAGGGAGACTTTTGGTGATGTAAAATCGGTAACCTCGGTGAAATCAATTTTTGACATACAATCCTTATTGATAAAAAAAAGTTTGAACAACACTGCTCTAAATAGCTCTCCTTTTACATAAGAAAGTGTTTCCATCCACCTTTATTATGGTATATTTCCTTGTACACTGTGTGACTCACTATAAATAGTTGAATGGCCTTGTGGAAGGTAAAAATGCACAAAGCCTCAAAGGAATGTTTTAGATGTAAATTTATGTAAATAAATGCTAAACTAAAAAATGACCTCAACTGACCAGACGCAAGAGCTGCAAAGATCCAAAATTTTTCTAAGTTTGAACTATTTTCATGCTTTGCCACCTGCCAAAATCACTCCATATTTTTTCTCATTAATATGCAAATGTAGGCAATCAGATTTGCGTGTTGGATTGAATTAATCCCAGCCACCCCCCTCTGCTTGTGCTGTAATCACAAATTACAGACAGCCTGAAGTCAGAGGGTCTTCTACCTCAGGAGAGGAACCCCAATCAACACTACTGCACTGTAAAATATCACAAGTGAACCTTAGTTTGGAAAAAATAAAGGAAACTGGTTGTCTTGAAATACAAAGTCAATTTAGCTAGTTTAGTTTTAGATGATTAACCATATGTTCACTTATATTCATTTAAATGTGTCAAAAACTGCCCCCTCTGATTAAATGTAATTGACGGCCATAGTCCATAGTGTACCTCGTCTAAAGCCCATATCAAAGTTGAAGAAGGTTAAAATCAGTCATCTTGACTTTGGTTTAAACGCAAGTCCAGATGACTGATTTTAACTTTCTTCAACTTTGATTTGACTACCTGCATGAATGAAATGAACCTTCACACTAAAGCCCATAGTTTCTAGCATAGGTGACAATTAAAACGCTGAGACAAAAAGTTCCTAAAAAGTTACCAAAAAGTCAAGATTTGTCATGTCTTGAAAATTACTTTAGGAAAATGTGCTTGGTGTAACTTCAGAGCCAGAGTTATTTTTAAAAGCCATCCAGTTTCCTAGATTTTATGTTACTCTGTCAACTTTTACAGTGTGGTGGATATAATTCGGCCCACCCACTAGGTTTAAAAGCAATATTAATTTTCCTTTCTTTTCTTATCGCTTTGTTCTTGTTCCGTCATTGTGGAGCATCAGCACAGGACCAGTGGACAGCGCCGGCTTCCTGACATGTTAATCAGTGGGCAATTTGCTCCCGTTTATAAGAAGGAGGATGTGGATGAGGAGATAAAGGCCAGTATCCTTTGTGCAATATACAGACAATTCTTAGTTAATTAGAAGGAGCCTAGTTCAAGATAAACCACTCACTGAGAGGACTCTTTAGCTCATCCCACCCAAGTGCAGGTCAATCTGGAGTCTAAGAAAAAAGATTTTATAAAGTGAAATTAAAAATAAATTCTTAGTCGACAGAAAAAAAAAATCAAAGTTGTCGTTTTTTTCACGTGTAAGAAATTATTCCTCTATTTGTCCAACATTTAAAAAGCAAAAGTGGGGATTTTCATTTCATTTCTATTTATCTATGCTTCGGATTGGCACAAGGTGTATACTGGCTTGTGTTCCCTTGTGGTTATTATTTAAACCTACTGGCTTAATAATAATTGGGTCACACTTAACTACATTGTATCTACCTCATTAAGTACAATGTAATACACTGTGTAACAAACTGTAATAACATGTAACTACATTGTACCTACATAATGGTTAAGGTTAGTTACAAACATATTATTACAGTTTGTTACACAGTGTGTTACAGTGTAG
>JAVQKG010186996.1:0-13674 GCA_036025885.1 Hypseleotris bucephala
TCATATTATACAACAATCTTTAGTTCTGTATTATTTCTTTTCTACAATTCATTCAAATTTCATTCCCTATAACTACAAAATACAGTATCTAATTCAATGCAAATGTGTTTTATTTAGAAGTAATTTCCAAATATAACATGACTATTTACGTTTTATTTATAATTTTTATCAGGGACGAATTAAGATATTTTGGTGGATATGTCTGTAAGTGTAGTTGTCATGTCCGTACATTACACAATGTAGTAATAGAAAAAAGCATAATAGATCCAGAAGTACATTTTTAAAAAGCCAATAAATTTTTTTCTAACTGTCAAAATGTGTCAGTTACTAAATTGACAGATTAATTGACAGGTTTAATTACTCTGAGACGTAAATGTAAACAAACATATTAACACTAACGACTGCTTTTAGTGATGGACCTTCACAGACTAGACAGGGCTACAAGCACTACACCACCCAGTGATCAACCCCAGGGACCGGCAGCCAATCAAATTCAGGTAATGGAACAATTTATGCTTCGGGGAAAAGGCCAAACTCTGAATCCTGTAAATGACAAAAATCACTGTTGAGAAAATGAATGTACGGCGAATCTCTAAGTTATCATACCGTGAAGTCCATAAATCTGTCAGAAAGGTCAGAGAGACTTTAAGCTGACATTAATCACATCGAGAGTCGGATAAAAAAGTACAAGGAACAAGGCGCTCCGAAGAAAAAAAAAAAAATCAACCTTTGAAAACGCACACATCCTTTCCCTTTTATTTGCAAAAACTACTACTAAGAGGTGTCTTTCTGATGTGCCTCTGCTCACAAGCTAAACCAAGGTGTTATTTTTTCATTTTCTGTACAGCAGTAGTCATTACTTTTCTTTCCAATGGCTGTATCTCTGAATTGTGAAAACAGAGCTTGTTAAGAGATAGTCCTCAATGTTATGTGGCTGACTGGAGGATGCTGAGTACACCTTATAAAGTGCCTTGTTAGATTTGTCTGGATAAAAGCAATAATGTAACTTCGCTTGTAGACAAAAGCACTCAAATTTAGTCTTATATTTTTTACGGTCTCAAAAGCAATCATAAAGCTTAAAAGTGTAGTCTGTACGTTTCCTAAAAAAAGAAATAGATAGAATAAAAATTGCGAAATGTTTTAAATGACCATGTGGAAGTGGTGCAGAGGGTAAGCGTTTGCCTTGCAACCAGAGAGTAGCTGGTACAAATCCCTGCCCAAACGCATATTGTTGTTATTTCCCTGGGCAACACAATTAACCCACATTGATAGTTAAAACAATGTTAAAAAAAGACACGATAAATATAGTCAATGTTTTTATTGCGATAAAAGATATTATTGTATATTGTCCCATCCCTACTCACAGGTTGAACTTTCTGTCGTTTTTCAAAATGCCATCAAATCCCTTTTCACCGCTGTGGTAAAAGACTCACATTCTCTCCATGTCTGATATTAGCAATTACTGCCAGTACCAAAAGGTCAGGAGATGTTTTTTAAAATGCGACCTGGGTCCTTTGGCTGAGTGCTTTGCGGAAACGTTGTCAAACATTTATTGAGGATCAAATGAGGCTTTCGTCGGCGAGCAGAGAGGAAACTGTGACATTCTATTACCAAGGTGAACGGATGTCACAAGCCATTCTTACGCACTTTGTCTCTTTGTCCATAATCTGTCACGACTGATCATTCATATTACATTTGAAACTGCGACTTCAGAAAGAATAATTCAATTTAGTCGGAGGTTGATACAGAAAGGCAAATAGTTGGGCGCTTAATGCCGAATACTTTTTCATTAGTTTGAGGGATTAATAATAAGCCATGTTGAACCCAGTTGCCATATTTTGATAGTTTGAAAAACACAGAGAAGCCACTTAAAGGTCCTATAATATGAAGAGTTGACTTTTCAGAGTAATTGTAAATGTTGAAAACAAATTGTCCCTAATTAAGTGCTGTCATAAATAGGGGCAAACCATATATTGCTTCTGGCCTGCTCCTGCACTGTCAACAAATGCAGAACCATTGTTGCCACCATAAAAAACATGTATACATTATCTAAAGGATTTTGTACTAATGCAAGAACCCAATTTTGTAACTAAGCACCTTCATTGAAATGCAGTTTAAATACAGCCCCATAGTTCCTTAGTCATTATGTGCAATATATTGATTATCGCAATATCGTGTACCACATTGAATCGTTCCCAACCCTAATTTTGACTGCAATTGATAGCATTTCCAAAACCCTTACCTGTGCTCATATACTTCAACTACAGACTCCTTGCCAAAACTGCATGGCTCTGTGTGTCTGTTGTGTCCATGCGGCCTTATGATCGATTATTATTTGGTCACCCGTAAATGGGAACTTGTGCTTGTGTTTAAACTTTGTTCATTAATCCAGGCCTTAGCTGCTCAGTGTGATTGCGATGGTGAAAGTGTCATCCTAATGTGAGCCTAATTCTCTTCAGCCCGAGGCAGTTTAGCTTGAGCCTCATCCATCTCACTTAGAAACTGCATCGCTGGCCAGATCCCCGCTGTATATAGAGACATCAAACTTATTACATTGCCTTCCACCACAAAGCTAAATTATTTATCTTCCTTATACCACAAATGGACATAGTAGAATTCTAGGGGTGGGTGAAAGGGTAAAAATATAATATCACAATTTTTATCATGATTTAAGGACTAAACAAGATCTAGGCCAAACCTAAATCAGGAGTAAACAGACTTAAACTGTTGACTGCAAGTATAGTAGAATTCAAGGGGTGGGTAAATATATTAAAAATATCACAATTTTTATCAAGATCACAATTACCATTTGATTTTTATCGCCATATTCCCCACCCCTACTTTTAAGGTTTTTGATTGCTTTTTTAATAAAATATGAACACTGGCATTGTCACAGTAAAAATGAAGTTGAAGAGCAAAGCATATATGAATGCACTGTATCACAATCTTCCCAAATTAGCTTGATCTTCATAAATTCAATATTAATTTTTTTCATCATTTTGCCCACCCCTAGTTATACCATATTCTCTTTGCTTTTTAGCTGTTTTGGAAATAAAAACAGATTAAATAGAAAAGGTATTGCAAAGGTCACATCTGTAAGATATATTTCAATATGTGTGCTTTGTTGTTATCCAAAACATGAGTGTGAATAATGTACTGCGGCCACTAAGCTAATGTGCTCACTACGGCGACTTGATAAAATATTTAGACAAAACATAAAGAAATAATTTTGATATTGTAACATTTACAAATGGCAGGCGAGGAGAGATGGATGGGGCCCCATGTGTAATTATAGCAAATGCACGCCGAGATATAGATTTGCTCCGAGCGAAATGGAACACAAGACGGATAATAGCTTTTTAATGCATGTATTTCCTTCTCCTTTTTTCATATACAAGGAAGAAATGAGTACTTTTTCAGTGTTACACCACAGACTTACAGTATACAAATAAATTATAACTCAAATCATTAAAGCTGCACTACCTGATTTTGTGGTTAGAAAAGTGAGGAGTCTAAAAAAATGTCATTTTGAATGATATACTCCCCTTTCCTAACTTCTTTCCTTTGCGTCCCTCTATCACGGTCTCACAAAAACCAGGAAATATGTACACAAGCCAGGAGGTATGAGAATAACATAGAGATCTGGAGTAGGCTCTTATTATTATTATTATTATTATAAACTTTATTAAGGACACAACACATGGTCCATATGCAAGATTAAAAATAAAATATTAAGATATTTAGAGCTTTTGTCAGGACAGACCAGAGCTTGTATGATGGAGTTAGGGGAGCTCACAGCTCTACACATAAATGTATACATAAAATGTTGTATAGCTGCAGCACAAGATCGTACACCACAGTTCACAAACATTTCACTTGCACGGCTGTGCCTCGGGATCTTCAGTAATATTCTCATCGAGTCAGTCAGTCTTTGTAAACTCTTCCTTTTGTAGGGGTGCCACAAGTGGGCAGTATACAAGGGAGAGCAGAAGTTCTGAAGAGTGTTGTTTTCACAGTAGCAGAGCACATGCTAAACTTGAGCCAGAATATTTGCCTGTCCATACAACTTACACAGTTGCCTGTGCATGTCTCTGTCATCTGAAAGATCACTTGTAATATAGTGTCCAAGATACTTAAACTCATCAGTGACTTGGAGAACACTTCCACACAAATAAAAATCAGGAAATACAAGTTTTTGGTCCTCCTTTGTTTTAGCAATCATAATGTAACTGTTAACTGCATTATATTTGTTATCAAACTCTAAACCATACTGTGAGCAGATATTCAGTAGCTGCTGAAGGCCTGCGCTGTATGGACAGAGAATTACCAGGTCATCTGCATACAATTGTGCATTATTGTGCAAATGTATTATTTTATTGCATAACATTACAGGTAAGCCTTCTAAGGACATTTTTATTTTATTTTCTCAATTTTGTTTGCTAAGCACAATGGTCTTCCAATGACCTCTCTGCAGTATTTATTATTGATAAGCAGGGAGTGTCAGGATAAGACCAAAGTGATCTGATACACTTGTTTTATGTGTAATGTTAATGCTATAACTCAATGATAAACATAAGCTGTATAATAGCTGTTCAAACTGTGACAAAGAGCAATGGCACTGGCTCTTTGATGCTGAAATCACCACTTTGATGTGTCACGCTGTTCAGACTCTGGGCTGTGCAGCTGTTGTTGTGCTCAATATCAACACCACTAAAACAAAAGCCATGCATATGTTCCAGATGCTAAAGACTTAATTCATATTTTCATGCTTTAAAGTCTTATATTTCATAGATATAATGTGGAAATCTAAAATGTTTAAGTATCCTGCATATACTTGGACAATAGCCAGTTAATTGCAAGGCTGATATTAATTCACTATTTACTATAGAATTATCATTGTCCTAACACATGTAGAAAAATGTCCAAATAATAGGGAGAGAACATAAAACTCCATTCAAAAAGACTTGTGTTTTGGTCAAGTGAGGATCAATCCCACAACCGTCTTACTGAGAGTCAGGAGTTCTAAATGGTGTGTGAGTAAAATACATTAAATAAAAACATGTCCTTGAATGACCTTGAATAAGTTTAACAAGAGTGGATCTATTCTACACAGTGCTCTCTAAGAACAAGCTTGTTTCATTGATGTAAATGGGATCAGGTGGGAGGGTCATGTTAGACATAAACAAAACCTGTAAAACTTCAACCTACCAGGTGATGTCAAGTCTGCTGTAAGATTAATAAGAAAAACATTGGCTAGTTCTTATATAAGCTGGCTGACGGTTTCCCCACTGTACCCAGGTTAAACAATACACTGTCAAACTCAGAGACGAGATAATTATAGCTTTGAGTTGGTCTGAACCCAGGGCACAGAGAGTGAGAAGCTCTTATTAGAAGCGGTGTAATTAGATGTCAAATAGCTGTGATGTGTGAATGTTGTCTTATCTGTCAACTTTGCTGCTTCTCATAAAGGAAAATTACATTTGGGAGAGCCACCCCAAATAGAAATAAAGTCAAGTAAATCACTTAGGTAAATAGGTAAATAGTTTTGCATGAATGTAATCAGACAACAAAAATGTATTTAAACCCTTCCACTTTCAACCCATTCTGGTTTTTAATAAGTTAAATACATAATTTGATACATAAATTAAGTCCTAAACTTGCAAATTACACTTTTTAACAGCTTAAAGCAATACATAAATAATATGTAAATGTTTGGTATTGCAAAACAATACATTGAGTACTGTCACTTCAAAATAATATCTCAAATACATGTACAATTGATTCAAGTAATTATTCTAGAAAATGTAACCTGTTTCTAACACTTTAAATGTTTTTTTCCCTTACCACTTCAGTCAAGCTACTATAAAATACCTCTGACACTGAATTGTCAAAACTAATCCACCAATCAATCAGTTCATTCATTATCTATCTGAATAATTGATGACATCTCACAACTATTTTCCTCTGATGTTTTTTGAAACATGGTGTTGGGGGGAAATCCACAGGGCACTAATATATACATTGCTTTAATCAGGCGTTTGATCTTCAGTACAATTCAACGATAAGTCAATTAAAACTAGGCTGCTAAAGATAAATTATGCAATAACTTTATTAAAACATTTATCAGTTGGGCTTATTATAAATGGATGGTTTCTAGTGGAAGACAGGCAGATGATAGGGGCGACCCATTAGACTGCCTTTTCCCATTTCTCCATCTACTCTACTGGGTTGTTTATCATTTTGTATGCAAATTGTTTTGGATTATGTCGACCTATATAGGCAAGCTGTATTTGTCTTAGTCCACTACATCTAGTCCAGTTTCTGACATTATGGACACCTAGAGATTTGAAAAGTCATCCTGTCCTTCATCGTCTGCTTTTATCTCTATTTTTGTCTTCCCCCTGTTTACTTATCAGTGACCGACAAATCCAGATTAGGCCCTAACAGACTGTGTGAGGCTTGGTAGTGTCCTGGAGGCTTGTAGGGTGTCAGGGAGCACACAAATACCCCCCTGCCTGAAGGAATTGTCAGAGAAAATGCTACCACCAAATCAATCTCTCATGGGCCTCAGTGTAGACATGGGTTGGAGTTGGAGGATAAACACAAGATGCAGTATGTAGGCTTTGGTGCAGGAAGGATAAGTTATTGTGGTTCCCAAATGGTGGGTCAGGACTGGTTTTATTCTACATGTAAGTACTTCAATATTGTTGTATTTTGTTGTATGGCAAAACAGCAAATGCATAACATGAAAGTTGTAGAATAAAAAACTAAAATATTATCAGGAATATTCTTCATCTGTATAGCTGTCCTTTCAGCACTTGGTTAGGCATTATACTTCATGATAAACATTTGATTCATTCATACAGCACTTTTCAAGAGAACATAGTCCATCATTCATTTGACAGTTGCACATGTGACAGTAAGCTATCTTCACCACAGCTTCCCTGAGGCAGACTGACAACTTGCTCCACCAAAAACCACTGTTGCCCCAAAGAGATTTAAAAATATTAGGGATGCAACAATACCGGATCTAATATCCTCCTGGATATTCAGCTGGGTCGGTAAATATGGCCAATACTTGACCGATATTATTTATGATATTTAAGCATAATTATGAGCAGAAAAATAATGTGGTAAATTAAATTATATTACCCTTATATTACATCTGGTTTTGGCAATGTAATATTTTAGTTTTATTATTTCTGACAGTATTGGTCGATCCACAAAGCCAGATATTGGGATCGGTGCATCTCTAAAAAATATTGATTAAATGGTAAAACATATCATTTACTTTACTACAATTTATGCAGGTCAATATTGTAATGCAAACCATGCAAACCGTCTTTTTGCTATTTCAAAAGACAGTATGATGCCTATATTCAAAATTCCTTGTGTTCTAACATGTCTAAGCAAACCATTCTTGTAAAGCAAAAGTGGAAAAGCAAGTAACAACACTAAACTCCTCTTAGTGCTCGGGGTCCAACAGAATTCATCCTGACTGTGGGGGGATGCAGTTACTCAATTAGACGGTTCAAGTGAAGAAGACAACAAAATATGTGGAAGACAAACAAAACAAAATAAAGGGACAATTACTGTGTAAGTGTTTCTCTGTGTCTCTGTTTATGTGCTCCTCGTGGGCATTTTGGCACCTGTTGACATAGATTATTCAGGTGGGGGCCTGAGGGGCTGGCTAAGGGCGTTAAGCTGGTCCAATGTGCACATCTCAGCGCTTCTCCACACTGGCTGCCAGCTCCGTCTGCTCGGCTCTGATAGTGGAGCCTCCGGTCCCCTTCTCTGTGTTGTGTGAAAATGTTTCCATTAGCCTTTGACAAGAAAAGTCCTCGCTGCAATTTAGTCCATCTTTTATGTCCATCTTGTTTCTTCCAGCATGCAGATTTTATGCCTGCCTTCCCCTCCACCACCATGTCTCTGTGTCTTTACATTGCTAGCTCGCTGGCCGCTGTAGCCCCCTCGAGCGCTACTGGAATGCTGGGCTGGAGATAAAGAAAAGGCCCAGCTCCGAGCAGGTTCGAGTGTTTTGCTTTTTATATCAATGACCTTTTTTTGTGGTTTGTAAACACAAGGGATAAAGCAAGGTTTGACAGAGGTGCTTCCAATTCAGCCCTCTCTCATTTGCTGTCTGAAAATGTGCATTTTGATGGATGAGTTTGTCAAAACATTGTTATTTTTTTTTTCAAATACACTGACATATAACACATCTCATCCAGAAATCATATTGTGACCAAATTTAAAGGGGATCTATTATGCTAACTTAACAAATACATTGTTTCATTGCTGCATGTTTGAACCTGTAAGTTAAGATGCTCACTTTCTCAGGAGCTGAAAACATTTTTACATACTGTTGCTACAACTCACTGTTTGTTTGTATTGGCTGATGTAGTAAAGTCAGCATTGAAAGGATTTGCAACTAATATGAGCTACAGAAATGAATGAAATAAACAGATAAAAACAATTTATAATAAATTCTAAACCAAAAGAAAAAAAAATAGAAAGGTGTAAAATAGCCCCAGACAGTTCACCGATCCAGCTGAAACTAATAGGAAATTGTCTGGCAAGAAATCAGTGTAATGCTAATGCAAAGTCTTTTTCTACACCATTGAAAAAGCAAGCAACCAAAGAGAAGTTTTAAGCCAAGCCATAACTCAGTCAAAAAGCATGAATACAGTTACAGTCTAGGAGAAAACACAGGGTTAGATAAAGAGAGCAGGAGATGTGAGCAGTGCTTATGGTCTGGCCAGGGGTCCTAACTGCTGGGCCAAAACAAGACAAATTATGGTCCCCATTTACTCTCTGAACTCAGCTGCTTACACTGGATGACTTCTTTAACCCCTGTCTGCCTGGAAAGAGGCAGATTGCATGGTTGTTGAAACTGTGACAGATGAGATACATGGCTTCATCTATGATTTAGAAACAGGGTGCTTGGAAATATGGATTGAGCAGTTTTTAACAGAGCATGTGAAATCTTGGAAGTACTTCTGGGGTTTTTCATGGGACCATAATCTTTTCAACTGGATCTTAATAACAAACATAGATAGATGCTATTATGGCTTAACTGTCAGAATGATTACAAATAGTAATTACAAATATAAAAGTAGTTATTATTTTATTGGTATGCAGATATCACATCACATGTAACTTGAAATGTGATAATACAATATTTTAGGATATTCCTCTTCTATCTAGATTGACGGGGAGTAAATACCTTACAAAGTGTGTGGATTTGTAAGTTGTAAATCAGATTACCAAAGTCAGTTTCTTGGTGTGTGATTTTTAATTCTATATTTAAATACAGTTTTGTACATATGCGTTGTAGTTATGTATCTAAATCTAACAGCGGGAAGCTTTGAATGATTGACAGACTTCTCTCATTTCCTGAAGGGCAGGGTTGCATGTACTGTTGCATCTGTAATGCATCTGAAAACCATATGAAATCCATTAACCAATGCTGATATTATTTAATAGGCTTCAGAAAATGCAAACGAAGGTTGCATATCTACAAATGCAGCCAGCATGTCCTATGTGCCATATCTTTCCGTATCTATGCTGTTTGTATATCATCAAAGAAGTGTGATATTAATAGGGTTCAGAGGGTGTAATAAAATATGCATGAATGTGAGTGACAAACACACATCATCAGGTACACTTTGTATCTTTAAACTAGGTTCAGTATGTGACATGTGAGCTTAGATTAGTGGTTTGCTACAGGAGTTGTTTGAATAACTGTAATATAGTTATATGTCTTTGTAATTTTAGTTGTAAAGTGTTATAAAAAAGTCAATTTGTTCCCAACACAATTTGTGAGCATTGTTTAAAGTTATCACGCTAAAAGGAACAGATGTGCTTTCTTTTCCGGTCTTATGAAGCTGGCCCAGTCACACTCAATATAGATCCACTGTCCCATGCACTTCACAAGTGTTTGTAGGATAAGTGCAGGATTTCACCAAGTGTTAAAAGCTTAATCCATCCAAATGTGTGAAACTGAGAAGTATTTTGTTCACACCAAAAGGAGTAAATTGACTGAGGGCTGGTGTCAAGCACTTTGCTTTGCAATAAAAGGTTAGGGTCAATAACATGACCTTTCATAATAATTTAACTTTCAGGCAACTGTTCAATAAAGTAACACTAAGAGCAGATTATACTTCAACCTTATTATTGCATATATACTTTTGGATTGTCAAGTTTGGTGGATAAAGGTTGGAACTAAAGCAGTTTGATATATTGTATTTTTAATTACATATTGCAGAAATAGTGCCCTAAGCTCGCAGGCTCTCATGGCTTGAATGAGTGTGATGACTGTCTATAGAGTAAAGCATGGGTAAAGCGGAGGAGATTTCCACAGTATGAACATGTTTACTGAGAGTTTATGGATTTGCCATTGGAAAATACCAGATCGTCATGTTCCAGGCTCTATAACGCATCAATTTGATTCCAAATAAGACCCCCGCACAAGGCCCTGTTTCTTATCAGCAAACATGTCCGTGTCAGTCTCCAAGATTTAGCCATGGCTAAATTCCTGTGTATTTAGACTGGCTAAATAATATGGACATCTACGCAGTCCAATAGCTGCAGGCAGCTCCTCTTGAATAGCATTTTGTGTATAAGCTTTAGCTTACTAGCCCAGGATACCAGGCCAATGCCTTATCCCTGTTAACAGAGACCCTTCTAAGACAGGATTAGGGGGAGATAGTTGTGACAAGGGGGGACAGTCCATCTCCAGGGAAGCACCACCGCTAACCCAACCGTAATTGCATTTGTTTAGATAAGGAGATCAGAGCAAAACTGAGGACTATATTTCTCCAGAAAAGCAGCATATGGAGCTGATGTCTCTATGTAATACACTATTAATATGTCTACAGACAAGATATTTGAGCAGTTAGTACAGTTTTTCTTTTAGAGTTAGGTTTATAGAGTAGGTTTATTAGCTGTATAATTATTCCCTAAGGTGAGATATTATGCAGCCATGTATGACTGGAAGCATGTAATATGTATATAATGTATATGTTTGTTAAAATGTGCAGGTCAAAAAGACACATTTCCAGTGTGAAATAACATGAATAGAGACAGTGCGAGAGATGCCAGGTTGGAAAAATAACAAAACGCTAACTGACTTTCACGTGTGACCTTCCACTCGTCTCCCAGACTCCCATTGCTTTATGGGTTAACCATCTTTAATGCTTTATGTATGCCTTGTGTGACACTCTTTGCATAAATGATACCAAATAATTGGGATTTATAAATTATTCATTGTGTATTAATGCAGGTGAAATGGCTTTTTGGCTTGGACCGCTGTCTGTCGTTCAGAAAATAAGAGGAGGAGGTGGGCTATCATAGATACTTTGCTCACGAAAAAATAAAGACCCTTCACAGAAATGTAAGCAATAAAAATGCATGAGCTAACCACAGCCAGTGCAGACAGCTTACTGCTGTTCAAACTGGATTTCTATTCTCATCAAAAATATTTCAAGAACAAACTAATTTATTCTCAAACCATGTAATTAACAAGTAGTCTTTTTACACCCTTATGAACTACATCATTAACAGCGTGTAGCATTTGTAAGAAATCCAAAGTGCTTTACAATTGAGTCCATTATTCTTTCACTCCACAGTATGACACTGATGGCACTAAGCTACTTCTGTAAGCACAGCTGCCCCGGGGCAGACTGACATAGACCATATTACCACTAAACACATCAGTTACCATACACACACGCACATAGGAAAGGTGGGTAAGTGTGTTGCCAAAGGACACAGTACTCTTTAAATGTTTGAATGTGAATCAAACCTCCACACTTTTTCCCTTAGTGTCATTAATATAATAGCAGTGTCCACAACAGTGTCTAAATGACTACACTGCACCGTGCTACTAGATACTACACAGTGAGGCCAAAGACAGGTTTCAAGTTCCCCCATTCTTGTCTTAAATGCATTGCATAATATTGTAATTACTGAGATCTCTTGACCTTACTTTAACACATACTGACCCAAACATTTGAAACCAGAAGCTTTGCATGCTAGAAGTATTTATACTGATAACGAGGCTCTCTGCCCTTCCCTTGGCTGAGTTTTAGTGCGACATAATATTTCTTTTGGCCTGTGACATGGGTGACTTGACGTACATCATCACTAACTTATTAGATCTTGAAGCAATTAGCTGAAAACAAACAGACCAGACAGACGTGCTATTGAGTTGCTGGGACAGGGAGAAAATGGCCTATGGCTCTCAGACATTTCAGAGCTGCATCAAAGAGGAGTCCACGGCATCAACAGAAAGAAACACATTGTTGTAATGTAACGCCTATACTGTACTGGATCCAGTGATTCAGGTTCCAGGGTTAACCCAACTTAAGTAAAAACAGTGGTTAGAAAGACTTGAACACACACACATAATATACAGTATTTAGAGTGAGATATAGTTTACTTTAAAATACTGCTGGACATTGTCACATGGACCAGTTTGGTATAATATAACGAGCCTTGGTAAATGTCATATTTTGTATAGTAGCAACACACCTGCACATTCCTTTTTTATGTGTGTTTTGACGGTCGACCATTTCTCAGATCTTAGTTTAATAGACTACATTCAGTTCTCACCACATATAAATTATTGCCCTGTTTAAAAGAACAGGCTATTGTTAAAGAAACAAAGCCACTTTTATTAGGTTTAGGTTGCTGGAGACATAAAGAAAGAAAGATTGGTCTCTTTTGGCGTTTTAGACTTATCAGTTTCATGTGAATGGCACTGGAATGCCAGGAGTTTAGCCCTGCATTTTCCCACCAGTTTTCCTTCTTTCTCTGGCCCTCTTTTTAATTTGTTCGTCATTCCCTACTTAGGATCTGGTTCCTGGACATGATATGCCAAATTACCTGCAGTATCAGTTGTGCGACTGGCGTTGCATTGTGAACTTGTAAATTCCACAAAAACTCTTTCTGAGGGATTTCCCTGTCTCCTGTCACTGATGTCTTTGTATTGGATGTGGCGGTACAAAAAGGATGTCTTGTGAAGTTGAGAGCTTGTATTATCATAACTCCAGCAAGACAAAGAACTGTTACGAATTGGGGCTCCTAGATGAGATTTGAGCAGGGTAATCACTCATATTCTAAGCCCATAACTTGACATTCTTTAGGCTTCTGCAATGATTAACATTTTTGTGGGCATCATATGAAAATACAGTAGTTCATAACAATAAAAAGGCATGTTAACATTGCAGTCAACTCAGACACAAGACACTGTAGATTTTGAAGTTAAAGCCATGACGCTCATAATTTAGCGGTCAAAGAGAAGTTAATCCACCTGTGCATATCATGTTCTGAAAGAACTGCTCATGTCATTTCACACATGCTACAAATAATTGTTCCAGACCATTTTAAAAAGTAGGAAACTTAATGCATTCTTTGATCGTCCATGACCTAAAACCACCATAAAACCTCTGACATGACCTGTGTCTGCACAGACTTACTGCACTGAAATTCTTTTCATAATCCATTTTGACTTACATTTAACAACAATGACTGGACTCAGTATTATCAGTGCGGTTTAGATCCACTCACTTGAATATAGTATTTACTGTACAAATATCATATCCCCATAAGGCTCCTTTTGTGAAAACATAAAGATGCCAATGATTTTGTAAAATAAACAATAATTACAATTTA
>JAVQKG010187248.1:0-29405 GCA_036025885.1 Hypseleotris bucephala
TATTCCAAAAGGAGCACACTGAACAGACAGAGTTAATATAACAATAATAGGTCTCTATGTCAAATCAAGAAACATACCATACATATATTGCTGCTTGCATTCACTTTAAAATAAAATTAATGAACTGGCACTCTCTGCTGAAAATAAGATGCATTGTGAACAGCAAAAACTGAAAAGTGAAAATTACTTAAGCTATTATCCTCTTAAGAGAAAGCAATTTAAAAACATTCATTCCATAATCCCATTGTGTGTCCATTTCTACCAGCTGCACTTGAGTAGAGTTTCCCAGGACCAGGCCACACATAGACCTCTGCCACATCTGTGACTGCTTTTGATCTGCTGCTGTAATGACCCTGCCGCCAAGATATGACGGCTCCCGTCTCTCTCCGAAGTTCATTTGAGGCCTATGTTCAATATGCGCCTTGAGTTTGAAAGGTGATACTATCTTAAAACTTAGGCATAATTTTCCATGCATGTTAAAGAAATAGCATGCAATGTGTATCTTTGCAGAGAGTTGGCCACTTTGGGGACATTTGTAACAAGCTTCAGTCTGGCCCCAGTTTACTTTAGCAGAAGATAAGACTAAAAGGTGCAATCTTCGACCAGTGGTTTTGTTTGAAGTGTAAAATGGTTGGCAGCACAGAGATTGTCCCCTACCTTTATCTCTGGCCAATACAGCAGACCTGGAGACTCACAAATCATGCAACAGCAGGCATTTGGGACGTAGGTGCAGTGGGGGGCCTCGATCACAGTGTGGTGCCACTTGAATCCACTTAAAACATAGGTAAGTCAAGCTGCATTTTGACTGAAAAAATGTAAAAATGTCTAAAATGTACACTATTCTTTTCTGTATATTAACTTAATGAGCACAAGTTCATCTGAAGCTCTTTACCATGTGTCTGCTAATTGTCATCTTTGCTGCGTCCCGATGTCACACTTGAGTGCCACGGAGCCAGTACCAGCCCCCTGATGTGAGAGGGCACTACTCCTGCTGTGAAGTTTGCTTATTGGCACACTATCATGTCAAACACCAAGTTATCTCGAGGGTGTCTGATGCATGTCTGGGGCCATTGACCAATGATTTGTGCCTTGGGACGGTAACAGAACTTCAGACCAATAAGCTTAATAATCTGGTCCATGGTCTTTACAATAATGTGAAGTAGTCCATTCTGTAAATACCATGCACGGTGCAATGTGCTGCGTGTGCCTAATTAGACTCTTTGAGGTCAAGTGTAATGCAAATGGCTATCTCTTCCTTGCACACTGAACAGAATAAGGATCTCCGCTCCAATCAGATGAAATGGTTGGGATTAGACTCTTCTATTGTTTTAAATTGTTTTTCAAAACTTCCACCAATGGAAATGCACTTGTGAGGTTGTTTTTATACATTCTTCCATGGATTGAAGAATTTTGTAACATATATGTTATCTAATATATTTTTTGCTGCACATGCACAAGACTAAATCAATGCAAACCACACAAAAAAGAACAGCTTTCACCCTTTAATGGCTAAAGTAGAGTGTACTGTTTCTTCTCTGACGATAGCCAAATCAGCGAAACAAGCAACATTCTAACACACAAAAATGCACATTACTAAAACATAGAAATGCTATTGTGTGCATTACCGTTGTTTATTTTGTGGGACACATTTTGTGTGTGAGTGTGGCACATTTAAGTAGTTTGGACTTGGTCAGGAGCATTGGGGTCACAAGGTGTTTCCCCTCTCCCTCCTCAGGACCCCAGACCACCCCCTCACCTATCCTTTGGCCACAACAGTGTGTTTGTCAATGAACAAAACAGCCCACAGGATGTGCTATTATAGGACAGTTTTTCTTCTCCATCTGAAATGCGTTTGCCTTTTTATAATTGTCTTTTTCAGTTTTGTAAATTGGTCAGGAGAGTATCCATTAGATTCAAAATAAATATTGCTTATACTTAGTCACGCTTCTCCAGTTGTTAAGGATGCGTGCAGGTGAAACAGACAAGATTAATGTCTCACCTGCAGCAGTGGAGGGAAGACCAGGAAGGAAACTCTACATATTAGCGGAAAACAATAAGACCTGGGAAAAAATAAAGAAGAGTCTAATGAGAGAGAGGATGTGAGGGAAGAAACTGAGCACAAAAGGACAGGAGTTGATGAGAGGGCAGTGGTCAGAATAGTTTTCTCGGTGTTGTGCAGTTAATGACAGGGATTAGCAGCCACAGACTGCTGGGATCTTTGGGCTCCAATGGACTCCAGTTTGTCCCTGTTATCCCCGGAGATCTGTGGGAATCTGACACCATTTAGTCCAAAATCCTCTGACAAAACAAAAGCCCTGTGCTCAATTAGGGGTAAATTAGTTTATATACGTATTTAGAGTTTACTTACATTTGGATTTATTGAGCTTAAAATGTGTGTTTAGTAATTGCGGTTATTATTAGTATTAGTAGAAAAGGTAGATTTTTACTTAAGAGCAAAAGTAGAAAAGCTGAGCAGCGTGGCTTTGGCCTGTGCATAACCTTCCACCAAGTAGAATGGAAACTGGTGGTGACAGACATGAGCGAAACACATGCCTCTTGGAAATGGCCTAAATGGTTATTCAACAAAGTTCCAGTGTCTTTGTACCTGTTTCTCTTATATACACATCGATACTTGAACTGTGTCATTATTATGAAAGTGAAAACCAAACTGTGACACAGGACTTTCCATAGAGGAGTTTTGTATATTAGATTATAATACACATTAGGCTTCGAATACACAGTTGTCACAGATGAAAAAAGACCAGGATAGCAATGCGTGGCAATCGTTACCACAAATCACACAATACGTGTATGTTACATAAAATTTAATATGCACTTATCACGCCAAAATAAACACTATAACTATGAATAAGCCTGTAATAGCTTTATGTTTGCTGTTGAAAGTCTGACAAAAATTGGGATTGCAGCCAAAGAAAATCTTAAATATCTTTCTATAAAAGAGATTTGTCCCGCTAAGTGAACATGCCAGAAATATCACAGCATAGCAAAATTTAAACCTTGACTGAAATGCCTTCACAGACAAGCCTTCAATTTCCACATACTTCAGACTAATAATTCACTCTGATTCACTTGCTAATTTTATTAAGCGACTCAAATGTCAGCAGGTTCATCACAGGTATAAAACAATAAAGAGTACTGTTACACTTTTATGGTAGTGGCTACTCCTTCCAATTAAATTTAAGGAGTCATCCAGCCATGGTATTCTTGCTTCTGGTGAAATTGCAACGCATTTCAGAGTGGCGACAGTGTGGTGGGGACTTCGCTCTTCACTCCATCTGTCAGCTGTTTGACAGACAGCAACAAACTGTAAATCAGTCAGTTCGCAGATTAAGCCCGCCCCCTCACACACAAACAAGTCATGGGAGGTGTGTGTATGTTCACCTCCACTGTCCACTTCCTGTGCTCAAGATATCATTACTACTATTACTCAGAAGTGGAGTAAATATTGAGAAATACTGCTAAAACGCCTGCCTATGAGCTATCCCACATTGTGTTTTATTGTATAGCCAAGGCCACATTGCTGCACAAACAGTAGAGACTTTGGTCTATTCTGAGGTTGTCTGCACCCTCAGTCTGTCTGCATCAACACCAGCCCTACTTTAAAAGCTGACAACTGCTTTAAAGAGTGAAACAATAAAATCAACTTTTACACTCTGTCGACAACTTTGATGTGCAATCACAAGGCCCGGAGGAGGAGGGGGCAGAGCAGGAGTGAAAACATCCTCCAACCTTACCCTAATTGTTTCAGCATCTGTTTTGCTGTTGCTATCACCCAGACGGGACTGAAAACACAACTGAAAACACAGATTCAAAGTTTCCACTCAGTGCATTTCCTTTAATCAAGCTGCCCTCACAATGACTGATTTCCAAAGTGGACCTTGGCCTGAATTTGCCTGTGACTGCTTACTGTGCAAAACATACAAAGGCTTAAAGACGTTACTCCTCCGCGCTCCTCGGGAAAAACACCATTGTTACATTAAGTCATTACAAGAAATTATCATTATCGTACAATTTGACTGTCAGGAGTTGGATGAAAATGGAGAATAGTATTGACATAGTATTCATTTATGTTAATGTCTGTGGAACGTGGCCTTTCCATTAGAAACATACTTCAGATTTCTAAAAGAGGAAGCGGGACACTGTTAAAACACAAAAGGTCCAGATGTGAGGCCCCTTTAAAACACATCACACTGTCTGCCCTTGGCCGAACGCTGACAAATTGGCCTTTAACGATCCCAAAACTGGCTTAAAGTCAATGTCAATGCCATGTGTCACTCTGTAGAGCATGGTGTGGGTGGGGAGGCTCACAAAAGAAGCTGTGACTCTAAGAAAATATTTGGTTAGGGCCTTGTGCTATTTTACCCCTCATAATGGATTGATCCATATGTGCTCCTACTTCTCAACACAGCCAAAGGACTTATACCTATTAGTGTTAAAGGACTCTAAAAGAAGCACTCTTCACCATAAATATCTCTGATTTATGAAAACTTTCCTACAATGAATTGCACATGTCTATTTAGGATGTACTCTTGTAGCAGGCGTCAGGGTGGCCATGATGCTAGCATGTGTGTTTTCAAGCCCTTATAGGCCAAATGTTTGCACTGCAAACCGCCACATTTAGCTCATGCAGCTGCTGACCACATCTCTCCCACTGCAAAACACAGTGGGTCCTTTAATCTGGCAATAACCACCACAAAATAACAACTAAAAGCCCCCACTCTTAGCTTTAACATACTTGTATCAGATCACTTAGAGTAGCAATCTTGCATTAAAAATAGCTTTGCATATGATATACAATACTTTAAATCTTGGCATATTCAAAACTATCATGAAACATTCTGTATTATACAGAATAGCGTATGTAAATCAGAAAACATAAGTGATTAAGTAAGTATAAAATATGAGTTGATCTAGAGCCTGATCACAAATCTTTGCTATGATGTCATTACAACATATAGATACAATACTGTGAGACGGGAAGATTTATTTCATAATATGTTGCATTACTGTCAAAGTATCAGTTTAATTATGAAAAATGCTTGTGTAAAAAGTGCTATTTCTTCTTGCTAGTCCCACACCTATCACACTCTTAAACATTTTTTCTAAAAATATTCACTTAAGAGCTATGATTTAGTATTGTTTACGTAGTGAAATTGATCCTGAATAAGACCTCTTTTTCAGGAGGTGAATCTTCTTACAGAGGAGACTCAAACAGGAAAAACTGTCTCTCTTAGGTCTTACATTTTACATACGATGCTTTCTGGCCTGGGTGTAAGGTTCAATGGCTCAGCCCTTTCCTGTCATTGTTGGGCTTTGTTTGGGGTCCTATGCCTTTCTCAATCTTTCTGATGCCCTTGTGTGTGGCTCTCGTTCTACTAGTTTCTCCTGAAAGATCAGATGTTGAGCTGAAGTGTTGTGGTGGCTTTGAATTTGTCCATTGAGCTGAACCTGGAAAACCCTTTCAGGAGTATCATGGAAACTGAATGCTTTGCTTTGCAGAGGGGCGAGTTAGGCACAAGACTGAAGGCTAGGATTAGAGTTAAACAGGGCCAGTCTAAACCTGCCCTTTACCAGCTATTCATCATACTTTGCACATATACACATACAAATATATGTAACATGTCATCAATAATGGATTGTCAACATTCACCTGTTTCTCTCAAAACTTTACAAAAGTAATCACACTTAATTGTCTTTAAACCTGCGGTTTGAAAAAAGGGTTATCTACACCACCACATTATGCAGTGTCAAGCTTTAACAAAACTAAAAGGCAAACAGCTCCCAGCATTCTGACATGGCAGACGGATCAGCCAATTCATGTGCACACAGTCAGTAGAGAGTCACTTGTCCTTTGCTCATCCTGACAGCGAAGGGTGGTGGGGGAGGTTGAGGAGCTTCACCTGTCAGTGAGTGTTGCTGAGTGGGATGTACAGGGGATAAAACAAAAAGCTGACAGATGAATAGAAAGAAGTTGGTCAGAAAATTTTCTTATCCCTTCAGAAAATTAACCACAAATGACAATGTTTTTGGTTAGTAATAGCTCACAGTTGTAGATATGTTCTAAGTAGAAAAAAATACTGACAATTTTGGTGGTATGGCAGACCCAGCACTAGTTGTAGGGTTGATGGTTCGATCCTCCAGTTGATACTGCTATTGAGTCCTTGTGTAATGACACATAACCCACTATGGCATAATGTAATGAGTTTGTCAAGGTGTGCTAATGTGGGGTGACTAAATGGTTAGCCAAAGGGCTATAAATCTGAGACTGAATTGGGGCATTGGCTTACATGCAAAATCAAAAAGTAAGTATTTTTAGAATGTTTATAATCACAAGTCCTATTTTCTCAAAATATTCTCTTTGCAACACAGAATCGTACTCTCTACTGTATTGTTTAAGGAGATTTAATTTGGCAATAAGCCTATAAATTAAAACATGTTTAGACTGTCTGCTGATTTTCTTTTGCAGAAAATGAAGAAGAATCCAATTGTTTTCTCAGCATCACCCGGCCCTCCCTCCCGGAGCGGCTATCAGCGGGTCTCTGGAGAAGTGCTGGTTTCCGTAAACGTGATGTGGAGATGTTTCCTGTGGCAGGTCTGTCTGCTGCTGATTAGAGTCCATCCATCAAGCGGACCTCCTCGGAGTGGATACAAAGGAGGAGGGCACCATCGAGTGTGTCTCCAATTCACACACACAAAACAAGGTCAGCAGTGTAAGCACACGCCCTGTACGGGACATCCCACAACAAATCACCTCCTTTGGCACTCATATAGACCAAGAGTCACTCATTCAAGTTGGGTGGTTAATGCTAGTTCAGACAATAAACAATGTAAGAATCTCAGCCAAGAAGTATTTTTATAGCAGTGATAAATTACACAGTTGATACATTAAAATCAAAGAACAGTCCCAAAATTCATACGGGTTTATATTTTGGGGAGGTGCAGGATGGCACTGACTCAGTAAAACAATCATGTGGTTTACCCAACACTAAGTGATGGCTGCATGCTCTCCACTTTACAGTGCGCCCTCTGACTGCCCAATAACATGCATGAGTAAGTCTTATTTGCCCAAGCAAATGGTTGTCTGTTTGTGTATGTCTCTGTGTCAGCCATGTGACTAACTGTCCAAAGGCCTTAGTTGAATGAATATACAGTTTCTTTTTTTTTTAATTAAGCCACATGTGGACTTCTAACAATACGTCTTGTAGATATGTTGCAGCACTAAGCAATTGCCTCCAGGCTCATGGGGGTCACAGTAGCTTTTGTTCCTTCTGTGATCCTTCATCAGCTCTGCATACAGGTGCTGAGAGCTCACTAGGATACTGTGGGTGTTTTTTTCCCTCTCTGGCTACCAGCAGACCACATTATTTGAGCACCCACAATATTTTCAACCCACAGCAGCACAATGACAACTTTTTAACTTAAATGGTTGTATTTGAGGCGTGCTTCTCACCAATCGTTGTGTTTTACAGTATAAAGTGTAAACAGGAGGTAGTGAGGCATCCTCTCTGAACATAGAGGGGATATAAAATTGGGTCAGCTAGAAGAATCACACTGGACTGAAATATGCATGAGAACTGAACTTGTTTGGTCATGACATGGAAAGGTTTACCTTTACAGTACCTGCAACTTACAAGAGCAGTAAATGTCTAAGCCAGTCTGCTTTTAAGGTACCTTTAAAGGGCTAAACCCTAAAACTCTCCTTAAGGTGATAAATTATACTGATTTTCCTTAATACCTAACATTACAGCTTTGTATAAATCAGCATTTTTCTCCTTTGATGCAATAATTAACAGTGTCATGGTACTTTCTAACACAAACTGGCTCATAATTAAGCAAATATCACTGATCAGTATGTTACACTTTTGACTTTATACCCTGTTGCTTTTAATGGCCCCTTGCAGGCAGGTTTTTGTATGGATGTAACATTCCTCCGAGAGCAGTAAGTGACAGAGTGCCAGTGACCGCACTCACCTCAACCTGTCAGCCTATTAAACCTGAGGCATGTTCAGACAATGATTAGGTCAACAAGTCTACATCGCCAGTACTACAGGCAAAATACACTATTACATCTGAACTTAGAAGCCAACAAATCAATTCAAAGAGGAAGAAAACATACTGAGATTTTTTTTCTTTTAACATTTTTTTCACATGCACATCTGTTATAATCCTCCTGATAACAGTTTACAATCTGGCAAGAATTTAAACAGGTCAAAAGATACAATTTGGACTCATACAGAGAGTATCCTGAGTATCACAGGAAAACTGATGTGTATAAAATAAATGGAAGAGATTAATTTAACTTAGATCCTTCCAGCTGCATGGTGAAAATGAAACGCTGACTCTGAAAGATTTAGTGTCTTGATATAATACATTTGACAGGAAGCGTTACAGTGTCCACACTGTAGTGAAGCAGCACCTGGCTCACGGACGGTCACTTCGGTTAATAGCCATAACTACTGCTGCTGTTATTGTTTAGAAGACAGTATACCAGGGATATGCTCTTCAGCTGAGATACAGTCTTAATGGCATATGCTGAAATATCCAATTCACACTATGTTGCACTGAGCTTCTGCAGTTCACAGCTAACTGCAACTGTAGATTGACTAACACTACAAAAATCTACCACTCTGTTTACAACTGTGACATTATCAGAGGGTGTTTTAGTGGCCATAGACCTTTTACATATGTTTGTGCACATTGACCACTGATTTATGTCTGTGGTGGGTTGACCGTAGAGAATTTCCACATATCTCTCATTCCATTTTAGGGCCTATCTGACCTGGATTGTGCTTGGGCAGACTCACTGAATTCCTCAGTTAATAAAGACCATAGGCCAGAATACCAAGGAGGTCTGTTGTCTGTTGACACCCAGTCAGAATATGAACTCTTGTAACTTTTTAGTAATTTGTGTTGAAATTCTTCAGTCATATGTGCTTTTTAACTTGAAATAAATAAAGGAAAACTCCACCACTTTCTTCTCATTCTTAACCTGACCTTGAATGTCAGATTGTATGTATGCTGTATTACATTATATAAGAGAAAGGTGTGCAGAGTAACTGCAGTTGTGTGGTCTGTAGCTGGCCCCTGACTTACAAAATGGAATACTGGCTCAGTGGGGGGACTTCTCGACATGACAGCTCCTGCTGAGAGGGAAACGGGTGATGCTCTTTCCTCACACCCATTAGCCAGCATGGGACACCCATAGGCTGTCCCATGCTGGCACCCTGCCTGCAGCACTGCATTCATATTCCCCTGCACACTGAAGTGGGCACTGCCTGACCAGAGGAGTCCTTAGTGAGCCTCACACAGAATTATGAATCCATAGTGGGTAGATTGGTCTCTGAAAAGTGAGAAAATGGCAGTCTGCAAGCGGTATAATCTCTTCAGACAGTGCATTTGAGCTGATGGTGGTCATGGGTGCAACTACTGCACGTGTAGTGGCATGTTAGAGAGAGATGTCATAGTCACACAGGCTTAAGATGTTACCACAATGCACAAAGCAAATAGTGCAGATCTCTAGAGATGGGAAAAAAGGGTAAGGCACTGAGAGGCTCTCTGAAAGCAATTATACTGGCATGCTTAAGCACACACACACAGACACACAAAGACTCTGGTCAGTCAATGCTGAACGGCTTGACTCCTCAGGCTCTGCTTCTCCAAACACACCTTCTTCCTGTTTTTACAGGGAGAAAACAGCAGTGGCTTTGCAGGGAGCAGAAGAGACCACAGCAGGGTGAAGGTGAGACTCTAGTATCATTACTCAACACTAGTCCAGACTTACAGCTGACACAGGCAGTTTTTAGATGGCAGTAGCACTGTATATCATTTATATACCCTATGCACAAAAAATGAATATATGCTGTTATATACAGGAGGGAATATAGAAACATAAGGTGTAGCTGGAGCACAGTGTAATCAGTTCAGTGTTGCTGAGTAGCTGGGCTGCTCCTGACGACTCTGAATTCCCAGTCCGGACAGCTTCCTGAGGGCCCCAGGGTCTTTAGGGCAGTGCTGATGAGATACAAGCAGTCATATCATCAGCCCTTTAAATGCTCTCATATCTGAGAGCACACCCTGTAGACATGTTGTCTGTGCTTATAAACACGCAACTCAAAGTCAGATATCATGCATTTTTTACTGGAAATGTAATTACCATTTACCATAGTCAGGCAAGTGTCCAAGTTAAAGGGCCTGCTTTGACCACAGCAGTCTCCCCCATTACATCATTGCAATATCTTAAGTGCATGGGTCAGGGAGTATCAGGAGTGGAGCCATAGCTGAACTATGTATATCCACTGAACCATCTGAGCCCGAAGCACAGCCTTCCAACCACATCCAGTCTACCAACACTGGATTATTCATGGTTGAATAAGCTACTGTATTTACACATTAAGACTTTTATATTTGGAACAAGGGGTGACTGATGAGTTGTTTGCTAGACAGGTCAAAGTCCATGTTTTTGTAACTCTAACTGGGATTTTATTAGTTAAAACATACTTAGCTGTGGCCAATATTGAAAATCCCTTCAAGTATCACATAACACACGGCTATATGCTATATGCTTGGCCTGGAATATGTGCTCTGTTGAAAAAAGAAGTAAGACATACAAGGGGTTAGGTAGCTTTATAATTAATTGTGTGTGGCAAAATACATTTTTTATGCATACACAAACTGCATTTGGTATAGTCAGATATCAATGGCTAATACTTGCAATTTACATCCTAAATTTCAGACGACCACAGATATCTAAAACCCATCATTCAGAAAATGTCATTAGTTCTTTAAGTTGAGCATTAGATGAAATCGTTCTTCAGGTTTATTCTGGGTGGCTCTTCTCCTCTAAGATGTAATTATTTGCAGCAGGCCTGAGTTATTACTAGGCCTGTAACATGTCCGTCACCTGTTGTTTTAAACAGCTAAACATCTATACCAGGCATGTCGCTCTCCCGCCCCTTTGATCAATATTTACGTGGTCACCCATCAGCCATCAATCTGTTCTCCAGAGAGGCTCATTGTCATCTAATTACAGGCCTGGTTCTTTGTGTAGCCGAGCCAATGCCTGGGTGATTACGATGAAAAGTCAGCTGGGGCACGCTTCGGCTCCTACTTAGTCTTTCAAGTGGAACCAACAGCTTGGAAACACGGCACAGGAAAACAAAGCACTGTTCAGCACACTCCACTCTTGAAAGTTTAAATGGTATTGGTGATGACATTTCTCTTAGATTCAGTCCACAGACAGTAGATATAGCGTGGTTGAGCATATCGTTTGGATCATTAGGATCACATGGCACATATGGTGAGGCTGAAGCCAGTCGTAGTCAAGTGGTCTTGTGTCACAAAACAATCATCATGCATAATATGGATGTTTAACTTTTTTCTCTTCAAAGAACTTTATTAAAGATTCACATGCATTTCAGCTGACAGTAGGTTAAACTAACTGTTTAAAAGCACATTACATTTATCCAAATGTTGTGTATAGTACAAATTGCAACAAAAATGTTTAATGTAAAACTCCTAACATAGCCTTTTTTTTAACTGATAACTGGCCCCAGGCACGGACTTTAGATATTATGTAGAATATGTGTGCATGCATATCATTGTATATGAACAGTTAATACTTTAACCTCTCCCATCCTGTGATAACACGGATGGTTTTATTTGAATTGCAAACATTTAACAAGCCTGTGCCTAAACCCACAGTGGTTCATGAAGGAGAAGGGATCCAAAGGGAACACTCACAGGAAACACCTTCCACTCTTTTATCTTTCCTTCTGTTGTCACTGGCAAAGTCAACTCTTCACTGTAATTTCAGTGGATGTTGTGGCCTGCACGCCATCCCAACATAAGTTCTCTTTCTCAGGGCCCCACTACTTCATACATCTTTCTACCAAGACTGTACTCAGTAGTTCAGTGTGTTAAGCCCAGATCAGAGGAGATTGTGGAAATGAAAGACTTAATATGTGAAATGTGTGACATTTAACCTTTTCATCTGTTGATAAAAGAAATCTAGTGTATGTACCTTTAGTGCTCCATTAATTGGAGTCAAGGAGAAAGGGGTCAGTAAAGCATCTCATGGGTTCATGGGTTTTCAGTGATTAAGAATTAGTGCTGATCTTTAGCAATCATGTTCATGCATCTATCACAACTCAACCCCACCGGGGTTTGGAGCAGATGTAAGTCTAAGGTTAGACTTTTGGTGACAACAGAACACACGCAATCACGGTAACACATGCACCATAACAAGATTTATGATATGGTATAATGAGTTCATATTAATGCAAGAACAAAACCTGAGCTGAAGCTCAAAGTCCAGATGTCCTACAGTAATAGGTTTCTCGGTTCCTGTTACATCTGAGATATTGTGTCCTGTAAAGAAACCGTTTGTTTTCATTAACAGAAAGTTCAAACTTAAGTCATGTTAAAGAATTCCACTCTCACTAACATCTGACTGTCGTCCACTGCTGTAGTTAGTTGGAGGTATGTGGTTAATTGAAGAAGGTTGTATTATTTTATTTAAATAGCAAATACCCATTGACATATCACTTGCAAACAGGGTCCCAAAAAGCGCTGGATTCTAAATTTATTCTTCAGTTCAATGTGAGTTTGTTAGTGCCCTGCAGCTGAACCCTGTTAACAGCTACATGGCATTGTAGGCAAGGTGGCAGTAATAATAATAATCAAGAAGCAATTACTGTTTGTCTTAATCTAACGATATTTATCCTGGAGAGCCCATAGGCTATAACAGGAACTTGCAGATACCAAACTGTAGAAACATTGACTGATCCTTCTTACTCACAGCCTAACTTCCAGATGAAGAGGCTTTGTCCATCGGCTCTCAGACAGCCTCTGTAGCAATGTTAGAGCTGCTATTCTATCTACAAGATTCAATGTAAATAACTAAAAAGCAAACACCAGCTCCTTCTATGAGAAACATGCTTTCTGTATTAGTTTAGTCTTTAGTGTTCTCACACACGATCTTATGCTCTTATTTTCTATTTGTCAAATCTGTTCTTTCTTATTCTATTTTACATGGACGTATATTGTTTCATATCGTTTGACCAAATGTAGAGAAAATGGTGCACAGATCAGTAATTTGTTTTTGATTCACACCGTGAGGGGATCCTTTGAGAAGAAAGGACCTGTTTAACCTCTGACCTGTTGTCTGGGTTGGATGGATGAGTATTTCCCAAAAAAGATCAACACACAAACAAAAAAAAAACACTGATGTGTCTTGGTCTAGCAGCTAGTTTCTAAGTTTTAGACTAAGCAAAAGTTTGGACAGGTTTCTTGAAGCTCTGGATATCATAAAAGACATAATCAGTGTGTCAATAATGTAATAATTGGGACATGTCTGGCCTGAGGATTTTAATGATATCTTTTAGTCTTTGTACTGCAGTTATTGTACAGTGAGTGTTTTGGATGAAAGCCTTTACAGCTTCAAACACATTTTGTTTGTTTAAGAGTGGAGAGAGGACCTTCATTTGGGCACAGTGTGGACAGTTGGAGCCATCAACAACGGTTTACTGCTGCTGTATTTAACAAAAGGCCAAACAAAAGAAGGAAGGGCTGCACGTCTCAAGGAGATGAGCCACACACAAACATCTTGAAGCAAGATTCATCAGACTGGCGCTGGTTGGACAAAGGGGGGTCTGTCTATTTCCTGTTTTGACCGCCCAGTGAGGTGATGACGATGGCCTGCGTGTGCCAACACTGCTAATGACTCAAAAGTTGTGGGGCATTACTAATGGAGTCATTCAATGCTCCATTATGTTCACAATGGGGGCGATGGCGACCATGCATCCTTGGGTCAGTACATATGTATCGACCCCAGCTCCACCTGATCATTAGTGGAGTCTGGAAATGATGCCAGTGATTGTGTGTCTGCTGAACACAATAGTTTTCTGAGCTCTAAACACTGAGGACATCCTCCCCATATGGCTGGGAGAACTAGGCTCCAATACTAATCTGCTCCCACTGTTTATAAAATAAACAGGTCCCCAACACTAACTCACAGACTGCCAAATTTCCCCCTCCTATGCTCTCTGCCTTGCATCTGGCTGACCTTTGACTTGCACTGTTTGAACTATTCTTCCTGTCCAGTCTATCCAGAATGAAGCATAGGGGCAAATCTGCACTGTAGGCATTTTTCATCAGCCGGAAACAGGGATTACCACTACATCCCATATTGCACATATAGTAGCATCCCATAATTTATCTATGATCATTTGTAGCATTTAATTATTATAGTTTGTATTATTTTTTCTTTCTTTCCATAGTTATTCCAAATACTTGATTTGAAGAGATTGTCACTCTAATCTACTTAAATTAAAAGGTCAGATCTCATGTGGAGATGAAGTAACAAGAGACATATTTAAATGCTGTACGGTTACCTCTAATTACTAAATCTGTACGAATGAAAGACTTCATTATCTTTTCAAAACAAAGGATATTTTCACACAAACACCCTGTTACTTATTAGCCTCTCCCTTTTCTGTAAGCCTAGAGCCCGTGAGCCCCTGTGCTGCTGGAATGAGACGAGATAAGCTTGTGGCCGGCCTCAGTCAACACACGGGGCAGGCCAAAGCAACTAAGGTTACAGACAGCTCTCCACTGGGGCTCAGTGGGAGAGGGCTCGGGCCGCACTACCCAGACACGGGAGTCAGCTAATCTGCCCCTAGCCGGCCTGCTGATGCCCACCATCTGTGTCTGTAACTTATCACCCGCCAGCAAGGAGCCTCCACAGGCTTTACCCAAGAACTCTGTAAACAAACACCTAGAGAGAGCTGTTTTAAAGCTAATTTCCAACATCACTCCCTTAATTACTCATTATCAGCACCACCCAAAAAGTCGAGGAGCCTGTGGTGGGGCTGTAGGAGCATTTTAAATAAGTATGCTCTGAGGCAAATCTTGTTAAATTCACTCACAATCGCTCTTGTATTACCCTTGTACAAGGATTAGTATTTTTACTTTTGCATCTAAATTATGTCGATTCTTGAGGCTGTTACTACTACCTGGCAAGTGCAATTTTGCTTTTTTTCTCCCCCTGTCTATTAGCAGAAGAAATCAATACTAACTCTTAAAAACTAAAAATGAAAATGTCTTGTCTGCTTGTATGTGGTTTGTTTACATCAACACAAATAAATCTGATCTGACCCAATATTATCATCTTTAAGGAACACGTAAACACAGCCATAGCAACAGTTTTAATTATCAGAACAAATCAAATGTTCTAGACTTGTACGGTCCATTTACCTGAAAACCACTCACAACTTTTGTTGCATGTGCCTCCAGCATTTTAAAGCCACAAGATGTACAGGGTCAGAGGGGCAGAAGAATGATGCACTGGGGTGACACAGATTAAACCAAATGCCTATATCTCCTGGAGGAGTATGACTGCTACACAGGTGTGCAGCACTTACCGGCATCTAACCCCACACACCTTTGGTCTAGAGTTGAAATATCCCTGAGGCAGAGCAGCAGGCAGGTCATTAGTGCACCCAATCACTGCGCTTCATTTAGCTTTTTAGCATTCATCCACATGTTTAAATGCAACTTGACAGGCAGTCAGTATGTCGTTAGCAAAGTACGAAACACCACTAAATAACTTCTCTTTTTCCCTCTTTCTGAACATCTGCTAATACAAGGTAGTTGGTCCGCTGGGAGTAGCAAGAACGAGAGTGGTGATGATATTTAAAGCATTTTACTAAATACACCCAGGAGATGTTTCTGGTTGTTTTTGTATGGTTAAATTTACCACTAAGTATTAACCATAGATGTTCTCATTTTAGGCCATAAATGGAAGAAAAATGGAATAGCAATAAAAGTTAAGTACAAACTTGGAAGTTTGACAAGTGATAACAGAATTCAGTAGTCTTTGCTTATAATGGTCTGAAATAGCCGACTAGAGCAAAAACATTTACAGTTGTGTTTAGAAAAGGAACAGTCATGTTTTTATCTGTTGTAAAATGAGAAACACAAGCCAGTGAGAGTGACAACGTTAGAAATCGTAGGTATAAATATTTAAGTCTGATAAGGATGGGAGGACAAGGGCTTTTCTGTGGGGAGTTAGACATAGTAAGATGTTTTGAGTGAAAGAACAACACAAATTATTCAATTATCTAAGCTGGCCTTTGCCCTGGATCCTCCTTCACGAAAACACTATATGGCACACCGCCTCAAGTTCTCCCTTGGTGCCATAAATTACTTTTATTCCCATGCTACAAGGAGTTCACCTGCACGGGCAATCACAATGCCCAGACCTCATATCTTTGTTACATCAGCCATTCAATTTGACCTGAGACAACCTGTCATGCTCCATCAAACATGGGAATCAGATACTTCAAGCGCCTTTAGTTAAGTGTTATGGCACCCCCCTCTCCCCTATGACCAAACACATGGAGCCACATCACATGAATCAAGCACTGTGACAGGGGTCCGTTAGTTCTAGGATTGCACCAAGGATCACAAGTCTTTCTTTTACTGCTGCTTCTCCCATCTCTGTCAGCTAGCTAGGGAATAGGGCAGGCGGGATGGCACTCTAAAGGGCAGATATTTCCGTTGATGCAGAGATAAATCAGATCATTTCTCGAGTAAGGAAGGGAGGACAGAGAGTGCCTTTTTGGCCAAAGCCCTTTGAGATGTAAATGGAACGGTGGCACTGGCTGAAAGAGGGCCAGGTGTCCCATGCAAAGAGTCAAAGCGTGACGGTGCATGCATTCCTCAGGATAGTGACCATTAACTGTTGCCGTGCCTCTTGTCGGCAACATCAACACAGTCCATAATGCTCTGTAATGGGATAGCAGTAGAATAGCTAGGGCTGGGTATGGTATTTTGTCCAAATAATTAACAGTACCTGGTTTCTGATACATGAATAACTATTTTTTGTCACTTTACTGTAAATATCTATAGGCTAAATATAATCAATGAAAACTGCACTGTTTTATATAAAAAGACACATTGATTATAATTGATTAGTTTAAAAAAAGTTAAAAGTAGGGGTTTTTAACAATTTTAAGTCTTTTGTGGATAATTGATCAATTGCAATGTTATAAATCATAGAAAATATTATATTCTGTGTGGCTTTCAGTATCATAATTTCTTCATTTTTATTACCAATCAGAGCTTTTTTGGTCAGCATGACAATAATTCCAATTATTTACTTTTGATACACAGCCTCACAACAACAGTGTAATAACAAGTACTAGTCAGCTGACCACTCTTTAACATATAACTGCCAAAACCATAGATGTTTGATTTACATATAGTTGGTTGAATCTAAGCAATAGGTCACCATCTAGGACAATTGGAAATGACTTTGCAGGCTCACAGAGGTCATCAAGGTAATTATTTGAAGTTAAGTTCTTTAGGCCTGAGGCAAAGGTTTAAATGCTTCACTCCTCGAGGTGGCAGAAAGGACATTTGACACTAAAACAGTACATTACAAAATGAATAGCAGCCTGTCATTAGTCTTAACGAGAAGCGGGACCAAGATTGACCTCAGGTGGAAGTTGTTCTAGTTGCAAAATGAGAGGTTTAAAGGGTCAAATACTGGTGACACACCTTTGTATCTCTGTACACATATAGTTCCCCTTTTTCAAGTGGCCCACACAGAAAAAAACTTATAGAAAAAACTCACTTTAGCTACAGTTCCTAGCATTTCAGTTGAACTTTTCTTATCGGTAAATTGTAAATAACAAGGCTTCGTTAAGTGTGAAGTTATTAGGAGAAAGCATTTGTCACTGGTTTTAATGCTACACTGGCTCCACCTGCTGGTAAGAAAAAAATATATCTGAAACATTGATACCTGATACGTGTTGATTGTATAAAGAGACTACTACTAATATGGCATTAACAATGCAAACAAAATAAATAGGATGTATTTACATTTATTTGTTCAATTAAAATAACAAAAAGTGGTTGTTTTAGAAATCTCAATATGATGACACAAAGTAGAAAAGCTGGCCCCAATGGACTTCTTGTTGGTAGTCTAATTTAAGCCACAGGAATATAGAAGTAAAATATTTTTTCTTACAAAAACATTGCTATTTTACAATTTATATCTACACAATGCACTTTAAATTAGGTATAACAATGAAATATGAAGTTTGTAGCAAAAGCAGCAAAGAAAAGTCAAGCGTAGTGACAACTGTGAAAGCGTTAACTCAGCTTTAAATAAATGACAGCCATGCATTCAGCAAAAGACAACTTCGATCATATTTATAAACAAGTTACACATGTCATACTCACATTTGTCAAATCCCCCATAACCAAGATCTATTGTGTAATGTAAAAAGATTGTCTGCTCTCAAAATTTTTAATTCTGAAAAAAAAAAAAAAAAGTTTAAATACAAATGCTACACTATCTTTACTGTAATAATAAAGAACGTGATCACAGGTAATGGTCATAATTTTCTTAGGACAATCTAGCAATATATATATATATATAATTATATATTATTTCTTGGCAGTACAATGAATAATACCAAATCCAAAACAACCACTAAGTGAACTGCAAAAACGTATTGTCCAAAACCAAACAAGAAATGTGCACAAAATGGCAAAAGTGACACTCTAAATTGATTAAATATTCATGTATTTCTGAAGTCATGAATGTAAGCACCCACTATGCAATGTCAGTGTCCTCCCTAAGAAATATCTCTTATGTAACTGCAGGTAAAGGCACGCTGAATCAAACACAAGTCTTGACAAATTATGTTTTTAAGACAAAAATATGGGAATGTTAAGTACTTAATTAATAAATAAAAAAGGCAAGTTGGCAAAACACAAATGAACAATTTTCAGAGGGGTCCTCAACTGGGACAAACATTTATGCACAAGAAATGTAACGGTGCCCTCTGGTGGACATGAAATACCTAGTTTCCAAGGAAGGTGTAGGACCTTTTCAATAGTGTTGAACTGATTGGACATATTTTAAACACTTTACAGAAAGAAATGTATGTAATTAAGCATTTAGTAACCTTACATCTTTTGCAAGGATTCAATAAGAGCTTGAAAAGGCATGAGCACCATTTGGGCAAAGTGGAAGAAGAGCAATGGCACTTTAGTGTATAACTGTGAACAAAGGCAATACTTTGGAAGATATGTGATCTCTGAGAGCTGCTGGTGTTTTCCTAGTGTGTTTTTTGCTGTAGTCATTGTCTTTATGGCTGTGAGTGAGCTACAGGTAGGTGTCCTGCTCTGTGCTGCTAAGGCTCTGAGTGGAGGCCTGAAGAGACTCTTTGGCTGGAGGAGCTGCTGTAGGCTCCTGAAGAGGAGTCTGTGAGATGGTCTCAGGCTTTAGCTGTGCTTCAGTTTGTAACGCGGGCTCAGGTGTTGTGAGGTCGCTGGTCTGAGGAGGTGGTGCTGGCTCTGAGGGCGGAGGTGAGGGGTCAGAGGGTGGAGGTGAGGGGTCAGAAGGCGGAGGTGAGGGGTCAGAAGGCAGAGGTGAGGGGTTAGTGTGGAGCGGGTATGGATTGGAGATCTCCTCTATGGGCTGAGATTTTTTCACGCTCTTCTTCTTTCTGCTCGTCTTGTCATCCTTGCTCTTCTTCATCTTTGGTGTAGACTGAGGGAGCTCGAGTAGTATAGTAGGGTTCTGCTGCAGGTCCTGTCGTCGGGGTGGATCCGCCAGCATTATGATCCGTGCCCCGTGCATTCTTGGCGGCGATTTGAAGTTTAACTCACCGTGTTTCTTCTTCCAGCGCTTCAGCTGGCTGTGATGCTCTCTTTCCACATCACGTGCTGTTATTGGCACCTCCAAAATCTATCAGAAAACAAGAAACCAAAAGTTTTTTTTTTAAAGTGGGAAAAACAAGCCAACAATTCCAGCCAGTGTCAGAAACTATGCCACTTCCTCTGCTTTCCACTTGTGAACACTTGTCAGTAAATGCCAAACCGACTGCCGCAGCATGATCCACTGCCAATCCAAGGCCATAAGAAGAAGCATTGTTAACCAGACAGAGACTCACTCAAGATCCACACACTGACCAACACGCACAAGCAGTGCTCTGCTCAGTTTGTCAGTGTAGTCTTCCTCTAGCTTCCTCTGCAGCACTTGTAAACAATGATTGTCAGTGTCAACACGATGAAGCTGCGTTCACACTGGACGCGTTTGAAGCGTTTATTTGGATGCATGTACATTTGAAAACAACTCGCTTCAAACGCCAGGTGGAACTCGTTTTGTTTATTCGTTCACTTTGGAGGGGCGTATCTCAGCTGTCACAGACACGGGTGCACCACTAGAGAGAAAGGAGAGCTCTGACAACAGGGGAGTGACGTGGGCAGGACTAAACCAGGACTAGACCTCCGACTAGACCAGGTTGAATAATAAAATTAAGATTCTCCTCATAGCCTGCCCTGTTGAATCTCATACCATTTGTGTATTTATGACATAATTTATTACCTGTATTTGTATGTTTGGCGCTTTATGTGATATGTGGACCAGATCCAAAGGTGAATCACAGTTATTTCGGAATGTACAAGTCACAAAAACACTGCTCCAGTCACACATGACCATCTACTCACTTACTACACTATCTCAAGAGACTCCACTATAGATCCGATAAGTATTCCAGTCTCTAAGTAGACCTGCTCGCACTCTTCAGAAACACCTCAATCACGCCGGGGTGTTTGGCTCTAACACACTGTGGGTTCTCCAGACGCGTGTCAACGTGCCTTCACATAGACTTTACCAATAGCTTTTAACTATGTCTGGAGAAAAAGCCTAAGAGAGACTTGTAAAGGCTTCAAATTTGTGACCATGTCAATTATTTAGAAATATATTATAAATATTGTGCATAATCCTAGATTGTTCACCTGAAATCTTTGTCAAAATGTTCCATACCTCTCTCACAAGGAATCCCTCTTGCATGTATCGAGGCTCTATGGCCCTGAGAAGCTCCATTGTCTCATATTGGCCCTGGCACCTCTTTAGTTTCTCTCGAGTACCCAGCATGCATCTGAGTAGCACCAAACCAACACGGAAGATAATCTTCACTCCTGACAAACAAGGCAAAGGCAACAGATTTTCAGCAAATTCAAGTTACAGTGATATAGGTGTAGAACTCTAAGCCAACGTTACCATCACAAAGAAACATGTCCCAAACACGTAGCACAGAGGCCCATGGAAGTGTCCTGGAGAAGGCACACATAAACCACTCTGTCATATAGAGGATGGGGTCAATTTTGTGCTTTTCCAGATGACGGTAGGATATTGGGGAAACACGTCGCAGCAAAGCGAACAGGATCTCTCCATCCAACTGTATGGCTTCCTTAAGATGACACATATTGGAAAACATTAAAACATGAACTACTTATAACTATCTGGTCTGACACTAGACACACCATTGTATGTTGAGCAAATTAGATTAAATCAGACTAAAGCAGACTATCCTGCTTAGAAGGTTTCCCCACTGTAGAATAACCCATTTCTTGTGTCAACTTGTTTTTGGTATGCTTCCCTGAGGACACATTTCATTAATCGAACTAGCAAACTAACTGCATTTGTAATTATACAATGCCTTATTGTTTGAAGAGGTATTTACAGATTACTATGTTACCAACCACTCTATAACAGAAAAAAATTTGATCATTTTATGCATGCAGTCTCACCAGGCCAGGGCTATAGTATCCAGGAAGATACTTCTCACAAATTTGCACCAGCCCCCAGAAGGCATCCTGAGAAAGCAAGTATAGATCATGTCAAGAAATTAACTGAACTATCAAACAACACATTTGTTAAATGTATTAATCTAATATGATATGATATGACCAATCTTTGATCAAATATGTATATTCTTCAATGAATAATGAGTTAGCTAACATGAAATAACATGACATGAAACATGAAATATGTGCATATTGCAAAATTACGACAAGATGATTTGTTATGCTAACTCAACAAGATGCACAGTATCATATTATTTTAAAAATTAGATGTAACAATAAAAGATAAAATAAAAACATGTTTTAACTGCTTGTGTTTCTGTGAATGATAAATTGTGCATATGGAAGCGTAAAATGGTTAACTATAATTCAGTAACATGCTTTCAGAAATGACCAACAAGTGATGAATTGTGCATGCATTCAACAATTCATCAGATAACCGATTGCTTATAGATACTGGAACAGTCCTAACAGTATTTTTTGCACTCTTTCTCTTTAAGGTTTAACTTACAAAGTCACACAATTGTCTCATAAGTTAACTAATTATTATCCTTTAGACTAGAGTCCAACAGAGTGAACATAGAGAAAGCTGTTTAAGTGGTGTTTGTCTGTTGCAGTAGAGAATCACACCTCTGCAGGCATATGCATGAGTAACACAGCAGCTATGGGAGCCTGCGCCTGACAGTATCCCTCCTCTGGTCTGTACAATGTATATGCCTTGAGAACACGAAACAGGTCCTGCTGCCTGCAGACATACAAACCACAAACAATAAATATAAAATGTCAAACAGCCACAGGCTGATGCCACATTTAGTTAGAAAGAAGGACGTTTACCCGTGTCCTCCTCGTGACACAAACATCTCATGAAATGGGAACTGTCGATGAAGATCTTTCTCAATCACATCAATCCATTTAGGGTCCCCATCTTGTCTATCAAGCTCCTGTGAGCCACAAAAAGAAACATAAAAGGTTTGTATACATTAAAGGTAACTAGTTGTAAACATAAACTTAAACTGTAAATAGGAAACATGAAATGAAGTTTCACATCAAAATGAAAACTAAAATATAGTAGAAAAAAGGAACTGAAAGAGCAGCTCTCTGACCTGAAACTTTCCTTGGTTCTGTTCTTTTTTCACTTTGCCTCCAGAGAGGTACAGCCACGCACGTCCTCTGAGAGCCGGGGGGATGCCTTTTTGGCACCTCAGCCTCACCTGCGTCACAAGAGTAACATATTTATGAAGGAAAGTTAAAAGTAAAGTACAGTTATAAAAAGTGGGTTTCAAAATAACGTCATACCACAGTCGGATAAATACATTTTGCAGTTATTTGTGTATAACATTTTATTATGCATTATTTATACTCTGAGAATTAAAAACTCAGTCATGTTGTTAATATACTGTATAATGTATAATTACCTAACTATACAGTTGTTGATGATACTAGAAATCTAGTCTATGTTTATATTACTTTATATTTTCCTGGAACAGGACTGCAGGTTTTGTTTCTAAGAGAACATATCACCAAAACAACAACTGCTATGAGCACTAACTTGTGGTGGCAATATCTGGTTAATCTCACACAATCTTTCCCTCTTTCATCTTATTTTGTTTTGTAATATGACCAACGTGGACATGATGTAATGTTTGTGACAACCATTCATCAAACAGAAATGAATGTGCTAATTCAAAATAAAAGTTAAGAAATGAGAAGCTAGGTAACAAGAGCAGAATGTGTAAAACACAACACCACACCCCACTCCACTGTCCCACAAGTTGTCACCACCATTAAACTTGCTTCATAAACACTTCATACTAAAGAACCAGCCTTCAGCCAGGCCATACGATTTATTGTGAAGACCCTTTATTGAAAATTTTTATATGAAGTCAACATGGCTCCACCCAGAATATGAGACTAGGCCCACGGTGTGATAACGGATGGGTTGTGTCCTGCCCTGCTGCTGATTCATGGATTGAGGTGAAGTTAGAACTCAGTACAAAACCTGCAAGACGAGTGAAGCTACAAACAACAGTCTTGGCCTTATGCAATCAAACTCATTTGCCTAGTCTGTTCACATGTCTTCAAACTGCTGCCTGGAAAAGAAAATAGTGCAAAGTAGGCAGTGTGTACCTTTATGCATTTTAACCCCAGGGAACAACTCTTTGGAGAATTTACATGGCTATCATTGAACATAAGCGGCTACATATACAAAGCTGATTAATCTGTAGACGGACCTTATTGTATCTCTTGATCATCCACTTGTCCCAGTTGCTAAGCATGTCAAGCCATTTCAGCTCTCTATGCCTGAGCACCTCTGTAGGCACATCTTGAGATCTGTGAAAACATTGGAGGCAAAATAGCTTATACATTTAAAATAATAAATAATGCATTACATTTTCTGTGTTATATAGTATACACCGTAAACAAAACTAAGATTGCATTGTACATTTTTTTTACAGGATATACAAGAACTGTCAATGATAGCACTTCTTGTATAAGTTCAAAAGAACAAGAAGGGACTGTAATAAGTAATAAAATTTGTCTTTGAAACATTTACAGCTAACCAAGCACTTGTGTATAGGGAGTGCACTGCCAATTTTTTCTTCTGACTTTAACCATGGGTATCTCTACCCTACATTATGAATGTGGGCTGCTGCTTTACTATGCTATGTAATTATCTCATCAGCACAGTCCTGTAATTGTAGGGTTCAATTTCTTTCAAAGCTTAAAACCTTGGGACAACCTAGTTTTACATAGCAAGATATTGGCCATATAAACTATCAGTGTGTATCTTAGACAAGATGGGTGATTCCCAAGCACCAATTTTCTATAAAACATTGAGCCAAGAGAGGCCCAGTAGTAAAGGGGCAGCAGTGCTGTGGCTACAAGTCTGGCAAAACTGAGGAGAAAACAGAAAGCTTCAAGCCAGGACTTGGCACAGCAGTCACTTCTTCCATCACTTTTGTGCTGTAATGGAGGCTATGGGTCCCGAGTGAAAGGCCACAAAGAAAGACCCTTTATGTACAGAATACTATAAATGGAAAGTATGCAAGTCATTGAATTAAAGCAGCCATAAAGAAGATGGCGTGGGTGTTTTATCAACTTAACTACAACACATGAATAACAGTCATGTGTTAACAGAAGTGGGTGTTATTCGGAACAATTACTTCATGCACTAAAATCGCCACAAGTATCAACATGACATTTTAAATATTAGAATTATTTCATCAAGTAAAGTGAACAGGGGACAAGGAAAACAAAGCGTCATCCATGTGCCACGCAGCTATGTGGGAACATTGTTATGCATTGGCACCAGAACATCAACAGTGACACTTGTAATTGAAAATGAATTATAGCTTTGTTATGCACTGTTCGGTTATAGGAGATTGCAATCTAAAATATGTTCACTGTTCAAGCGGATCCAGTCAGACTTCAAAATACACAAACTGAATATTGAAGAATCAAATGCACTTACGATTCCTCTGAATACTGTTGTGCCCCTCCAATGAATCCATATTTGTCGGTCTGTCTCTCGCTGGTAAAGCCATTGATTTCAGAGTCGGAACCAAGGGAGCTTTCGTCGTCTAAATGACTGCTGCTGACTGTTCGGATACTTCTTGTGTCGACAGACTGACGACCATTCTCTATTTTGGCCATTTTAGCTAGGACCGCTAGCTTTAGTTAGCTGGCCAGGCTAGGGAATGTCAGCAATAGTTCTGACAGTAGCCTTAAGTCAAAAACAATTTCCACCATATGGTTTCCAATCAAATGCAGTCGACACCATTTCTTTTCAAAATGTGGTGAATTTTACAACCACCATTTTACAACAGAAACATCTCTGCGGGAAAATAATCTCAAACAAAACCAAATTTTCCAGTTAGCATGCTAGTTTTTCTTCACCAATACAGACTGAACATTAGCATGCTATGGCTGCTAACGTAAACTCGGATCTACCGTGCCAGCACAGAACTATCTTACCGCCCGGACCTTCAACAAGTTCTCTTCACCATATTCTACATCCCCAGTATCAAAATGAATCTTCTAACAAAGTTAAACAACTCCTAAGAGAAATTGTGAGAGTGGATGCCATCACTGTCATTTCCCCGAGTGCGATGGACAGATTTCGCCTAGAGCACTCCGCTATCCTTGGCTGTTTCTGGGATTGGTGTTGGCTTACCCCTAGTGGAGGAAGTTAAAATTAAAACTACCAGTTGTGATTCTGGGTCCAGTAGACAAATAAAGCGGTTACGATGGAAAAATCAAGTAAAAAAAATACTTTTTACGTATTTTTTCTTTCAGTATTTTTAGTGCTTATTTGGAGTTGTGTGAATTACATAAAGCGGGGTACAATTTAGATAAACAAACTACATGCATATTTCTCAAACCTTTCAACAGCAGAAAGTACCTACCCTAAGATAACCAGAGAACCATGGAGTGGAGGTAAGAAAGGAGCAACAATCATGCCCCTGTGAAAGCAAAATGCAGATAAATACCACAAGCACAAAACTTTATTTAATAATTGACTGAAGTGTACAAGTTCCCAATTCTTGCTAGTTTATCTTTTAAGATAATTGTAATATTAAAGAAAACACTAGCATGTTATATCAATGTTCATTAAACTAAAACATTAATAGTGAGGAATTCTAGATGCGGCTTGGTTTTATTTCTTTCTTCCACCTCTTTCTTTCAAAGCCAAGTGAATGATAGACCCATTGCTCATGTTGTAATATGCAAGGGAGTTGGAATCTTTGATGAAAATACCCTAAAAAGTAAAGGAAAAAGAATACATATTAATGTGTAATTTACAATTTGGCATTTAAAATATGTTACCATCAAAGCCTGGTGAAATATTTACCTCATATTGCAACTTCTGTTTTCCTGCTGGCATACCAGTGGCTTCATGGATTTTGACTTTGATAACAGATACCTGTGGAGATATTGTATTTTTTATTAGAGGCTAATAGCAATTAAGTAGTAAAGACATTACATAAAACAATTCAAGACAGCACACCTGGTCTGTGAGTGGAACAGTAAAGTTCAGTACTTGACCATTCAGCTTCCATTCAGTCTTATCCTGCATGTTGGGGACCTGCACTTTAACTGCCACTGGACCCTAAAGTAGAAATTATAAATATTTTAAAAACAGAAACCATATCCAAACATTTAGTCAACAAAAAGTTATCTAAATGTACCTTGTTTCTGCGCAGGAACTCCTCCTCTGGAATGAGGTTGTCCTCTGTCTTCATCTTCTTGTTGATTGGCTCATCGTCATGAGGTGGCGGAGGATGGGCTGGAGGTGCTGGAGCACTTGGAAGCTGTGGTACAGGTGGAGCTGGAACAAATGCTGGTAAAGACAAATGGAGAATTAGAAATCACGAGTTATGTAATTTTAGCCTACACTACTTCACATACACTTACAGTTTTTATAAAGGAATCAAGATAAATATTATTTTACCAGCTGGAACCACCATTGGGGGTGGTCTGGGGGCCATAATATGGGAGGCTGATGGTGGCATGGGGACCACATTGATGCGAGGAGCAGGAATCATTGGCGGCATTGGTGTAATAACCTGCCCTGGGGCCAAGCGCACAACAGGAGCAACAGGTGGCCTTGGAATAACAGGTACAGCAGAGAGCAGTGTAGTACGGACTGGAGGTGGCACCTGAAAAGAAAAAAAAGTTACCAATAATACCAATACTAGGGGTGTCAAAATAGTGAGTTAATTGCGATTAATTACAGTCCCCGTTTACGCGTTACGCTTTTTAATCGCATGAATCTATTTTTTAAATCACAAACTTTACTGTTTCTGTATGCGAGTTTATATGCGTTCGGCTTCGTTTGCTTGAGTTGTTGGAGGTGAAAAACAATGGTCCGTCACACCCTGAAGGGTTATTTTAGCGAGAGACACGAGGATATGTAAATGAGCCTGAGCCATGTGCTTTTAAGGTTTGATACGTAAACAAAGATCGCGTGCTTCAACTCCGCTTCAGCTGTTCGAATAGTGTGCGCTCTCACTACTCTCTGTGTGTGCTTGTGTGTGTGTCACCTCGGCTTCGCTCGCCTCTGATCACTGTGCGATCCAGGGGTAGAATTCTGCTCTTTATGCAGCACGGCGGAGCAAAAGGAAATACTCTCATTGACTTAACTGTGTAGAGGCTAATACTGTATCTGCAGAGTAGTGGTGCTGAATTGCTGGAGGAGAGGAGCGAGCACGCATTTGTTTGCGTGTGGTTTGAGGGAGCCGTCCCCCATACGCGTCAACAACAGTAGCCTATTTATTTAAATGTTGAGGAATAAAACACAGGTCTAGCCTACATTATTTCTGGTCTGTCATTTAAACCAATAATAAAGCAATACACTTTAATTGTACGGTTTTTATATTTTTGATTAAAAGTATCAAATATTATAGCCTACATTTCATTTGCAACCATTGTAAATATATAGCCTATGTAACTCAAGATGAGTGCTTTTCTCAGCAATTTTTAGGTGAGATTAAAAATAGATGTATTACATTAATTAATTACAGATCATAATTAATTAATCTATCATTTTTTTAATCTATTGCCACACTAACTACTACTACTACTACTACTATTATTAAAAGTAATTAAATAATAGCCATTAAAAACGTACAGCAGAAGGTGGCCGTGGCACTGATGCCATTGAAGGAGTTAGTTTGGGTAAAGAAGAGGCTGAAGGGATGGGAGGCTGGTGGTGAATTTCACTAGGTTTGCTGGGTCCAATTTTCTCCTTAGTGTCGTCTTCTCCAACCAGTCCTTTGGCTTTGTGGATGGCTTCAATCTGCTCCTGGAGAGTAATGTTGGCCTGTGCTGCTTGCTGTGTGCGTGCCATGCTTCCTGAGTGCCCATCCCATGTAACCTAGATGATAAATTTCAGGAATTTGAAGACTTTACTTAAAGCAGCACTTTCGAAATTGGTTAAGAGTACCCACCTTTTCCTCTGGTTTCTGAATTTCTTCTTCACCTATCTTTTTACCAATTGCAGTTTCTTCTACACCAAAGATATCAGTACGCCTTTCAGCCAGTTGCTTAAGGCTGCTTTCGATATCTAGACCAGGAGCATATACTTCATCCTCTGTCTGTCTGTCTCTGATGCTGCGATCTCTTTGCTCCCTCCAGCGAGGATCGAGCAGGCCAATACGCATGTGCTCTTGCATCTTGCTGGCTGGGATTTTCTCCCCAGTGATTGGTGAAATGAGGTACTCATCTGGTACTGCTACTGAGGGCAGAGACTTAGTAGCTACAAAAAAGAAAAAAAAAAATTAGGATAAAACTTTTCTCTTTTGTTTCCATGGTCTTTCTCCACTTTAACTAGACCCACGCTGTCGTACACGACAGCAAATGTATATCGGCGAAACGCCCCATGGGTCTATGCCCCTCCGAACACCAATCACATTCAACCATCAACCACATTCATTAATGAGCAGTGCGGGTTTAGTGTCTTGCCCAGGGACACAACAACAATATGCGCATGGGCAGGGATTTGAACCGGTGTAGGTACACGATCGGCTCGGCCTGCAAAATCTGCTCGGCTCTACCAGCGTCCCTGGTTGATGACGTCAGCGAACTATATTTATGGATTTTCTAGGGATGCACCGATACCACATTTTTGGAAACCGAGTACGAGTACGAGTACTTGCTTTTGAGTACTCACCGATACCGATACCAAGTACTTATTAATTTCCTGTATTAACAATACAATT
>JAVQKG010187302.1:0-12656 GCA_036025885.1 Hypseleotris bucephala
CTGAGGTTGTACTTAATGAGAAAAAAAACCTTGGGGTATAGGTTTTGGTTAACTTTTTTATTACTATCGGTGGGAGTACATTATGAACTGGTTAGCTGTATCTCAAAAAGCAGTTTGTGGGTTCCTTCTCTGGCATCTTCTCACTATCCAAAGTCAAGTATGTCAATGTAACATTGTGACTCCCAAATGAATGCAAATTTGGTATGTAGTCTTTATACTGTATGTCTCTGAGTCAGCCTTGTGACTAACTGGCCACTGTGGTGTGCACCTCACCTAAGACCCACAGTTTACTCCAAGTGTGTCACTCCAATAAAGACCCTCCTCAGAATCACATTCCCACATCAATACAATCCGATATAGATCTAGGAAAAAACAGCGGAAAGATTTTCTCCAAATGTTTTCCCAATACCACCACAAACACGGAGAGAGAAAGAGGACAAAAAGCAGTCAGTTGCAGCTGCCAGGAGCCTTAGATAAGATTACATCAAGGTAATTGAACCAGCCACACTTTTTTTTACTAACACAATGTCGCTTTTATGTGGCAAGAATAGCGAGCCGCCTTTGAAATGACGGGCCAAAATGGCAGGGGAGGGAAAAGGGGATGATGTACTTTAATTCAGCCCGATGGGAGGAAAAGTGAATAACCAATTAGGTCGCTATGGAAACGCTCCCGTCTCCTCCTCCTCACTTTTTTCTTTCCTCCCTCCTCCGCTTCCATAATGGTGCTGTCAATCTAGCGACGTCATTCCTCAGAAGTACAGTAATTGTCCGCTCAATTTTTCCGATGGTGGGACTCGCTTGGGCACTTTGATCCCTGGAGTGGGCACCACCGATGGCCTCCTGTCCATCAGCAAATCCGATGTAGGTTGGAATAAGACAGCCTGTACTTTACATAAGAAAACCTCATTGTCACTTTTCTCCCAACTGGGATATGACCAGAGTGCACAAGTTCACAGACTATCTCTTTTATGTGATTGATATACGGTGGCTGGGAAGGGAAATGTCATTAGCAGACCTGTGAATTGCATTTAAAGAGCTTTGGCGAATTTGAACCCACAGGAGGGGAGAAAATAGCAGAAGCAAGGATGGCCTTTTTATACAAGACTTGTCTAGGTGACCTCTTCACACCAGTCAGCAAAAATAGACAGAAAATATATATGTGTGATGTACAGGGATATATGTTCATCTTTTTAGTTAAAAGAGGTTAAAATCCTTTTAGAACCACAATTATGGGAGGTGAGAAAGCCTCTATTCTTTTTCTCTTGTCATTTTTCTCCCACATCCGTATTTCTGTTTTTTCTCTTTTGTTATGAATTTAGATCTTGAGCCAGGTCAGGAACTATTTGGAGAATTAGCCTACACTGTGCATATTTTAAGGATGAAGTCAATGAATCAATCTGTGAAGAAAGATCGAGTGTTGCTGTTTTTGGTGGTTTTTGGCTTGCGGTCTAAAAAAACTCGTTGATATCTGCCCACATCTCCATCAATATCTCCCAAACTTGCCCATAGTCAATGAATGCAAATGAGTGAATGGTTGCAGAACAGTATCTGAGCATTCATGATAAAATATTTAAACTAAGTCAAACCCAAGGCATCATGGCTTCAAACAGCAGAATATTGATCTTATGACAACAACCCAGGTTATTTCTGCTTGTTTGTTACTTAATCTCTATACACAAATATATTATACATTTAGTCATCATCAGAGTACTATTATTACTAACTATTTTTATTCTGCCTGCACACTCCAATAAGTAATGACTGTTGATTTAGCCAGTACATATATTTCATTCCCTACTAGTTGTTTTAGTGAATTGACTGGTTCCCACACTGTACTGTATTCCTCTTGTGGTTACAACAATAAATATTCAAGATTTCTGCTTTGAGCATTTGATTCTACAAACTACATTTTCCATTCCGATGTAGTGTTGTCTAGACATACCGTATCTTTAGAATGCAACACATTATAACACTAAATACAACAAGTGCTGGTAAATACAAATACACTTCTGCTAATTTTTCAGTTCATTCTTAGAGCGTTATAAAAAATGTGTTCTGTTAAGAAATTTTTTAGCCCACGCAGCTCCACTAGGCTGGAGACTAAAAACCCAGCTACAAATGGTGGCATTTTGGTCATTTGGACAAGTTGACCTTTACAGCAGCAAAGCATTATAAATAGTTTGGTGTTGGTGAAGAAACGAGGGGATTGAAGACTTCGATATAACTTTTGACAAGACTTGGAGGAACTATTTTTGCCATTTACAGACCAGGCAGGAGACACAGGCTAGCATAACTATTTGTGTCAAGATGCAAGAGAAAAAAATGGTGCTAGACTCAATGTATGTGGTGGAGCCGGGCAGTGTCAGTACCAAATTGGACTGGTAGTCTTTGCTTGTAATAATATTAAACATGGAAAATAGGCTAATGGCTAAATCCTGACCAAGATCCTGGCTCAAAATCTAGATGGTACCCAGGGTGCTGCTCACCAATTACTCCTGACAGGTTGGCTCAGCAGTGGGTTGTAAGTGGGTTGTAAGTGGGTTGTAAGTGTCGTGCCCAAAAACACAACGGCAGTATGAAATGAGAGAGGTTGAACTGCCAACTATCTGATGACTGATTATTGCTTTGTAGTTTACATTGGGCTCAGTTTTGAAAAAGAAGTTATTGAACATTTATGGAAGAATACTTTTAATGAATTTTACCTAGAAAGAATTTGAGTGTTAAATTAAAAATGATACACACGTTACTTAAAATTGACATGTTTAGAATTTCTCCAAATTGTTTATAAGCTACATATTATTTTCAATTAAAAGGAAAAAATAAGCATCTTCTTTGCTTTCCTGAAAATGTTATCAACAAGCAAAGGCAATGATTCAATCTACCCCCAACTGATCTTGCCCATATTTCACATCAAGAATTCAAGTACTGAGTCATCTCTACATCACACTTTGTCACCCTGTCTCTCAAATGAAACAAAACACATTACACAACACAATAACACACACGTATATACACCATTTGTTGCATAATTAATATTGTGTACCGCTGTGCCCCCGGGAAAACAGTTCAGTCAAGGTGAGGAGCCGCCATCTTTGTTTCCGCCTCTCTCTTCCAGCCTTTTTATACCATTCATCTCCAACATTACATAATCATATTCTCCTCCACAGTAAGTCTGGCTCTAAAAAATCACTAATCACGCAGCCCTGGATACTGACTGCGGAGCTGTGCTAAGATGCAAAGTCCTTTAATGATAGGACAACTTCTAGTCAGCAGATGAAATACATTCTTCACCTTGTAATTCTGTGCACCGCTCCAAGTGGTGCCTCTAGCTACAGCTCTCCACTGTTTCAGCACCTCCTAATTGCTGTGATTTGAAAAAGCATTTGGACAGTTCCCAGGCAAAGCGGGGCCGGGACTGCTTCAAACTTTTGTTGGTTTAGTTGGGCAGATTTTGAATAAAAGTGATAAGACAATATTTATGAGGGTGGATAACATGCTAGGTCTGGTAGTTCAGATATGCATTGTCAGTCGAGGCAGGGTAATTGGAGATTGTGCCTTTTTTGCAAGAAGGTTGTGGGTTTAAATCTCTCTAAGTGGAAAGAAGAGGCTTCAAATAAAAGGCTTGTGTGCACTCTAGTTTTAGTCACAAGTGAATCATGCATATTAACATCACACCCACTCTTGGCACTATTTTGGTAGACAAGTCATTATAAAGGTTATATAAGGTTGACAGTAGAATATTCAAGATCTTGCACTGATGATGGGAGAGTCAGACCACTGTGCAAAGGTTCCTCCAGCATATCCCAAAGATTCTAAATGGAGTTAAGGTCTGGATTCTGTAGTGGCCAATCCGTTTGTGAAAATGAATTCTCATCCTCCCTGAACCACTCTTTCACAATCTGAGCCCAATGAATCCTGGCAGTGTCATCTTGGAATATACCTATGCCATCAGGAAAGAAAAAAATAATTGATGGAATAACCTGGTCCTTAAATATCTTCGGGTAAATCTAACATTATAACAACATTAAACCTATTTTTCTTTATTTCCCCCCATTTCCTTTGGTAACACAGCCACTCAATCCATATCCGTCTTTATAGCTTTAGCAGTCAAGTCCAGACTGAGCGCAACAAGAGAATTCACAGGATATGTTCCAATCAATAGCAATCATCTCCATGTGGTCCCCTTTAAGAATATACTATTTGTTGTGGAGGAAAAAAAGTGCCTGTGGTCATGACGTTTGCAGTGGGAAAGCAGCTGTCATTGTTTTGAGTCATGCAGTGCTGTTTCTACCAGGAGTTAGGTTGGCTTATGGATGGCAGCTTGGTTAAGGCGTGCTGCAATGCAATGCTCTGGTTTTTTTGTGGTTGAAATATTCCTAATGTTTTTTTGGGGGGATGTGTCCAAAGGAAATAAAACTTTATAGTTCTTAAACACTAAAATTGTTTTTTACGGTTCTATGTTAAGTAAATGTATGAAAGTACTACAATTTATGTCCAGGTTTAGTCCTGGTTGAGATCTGGTTTAGTCCTTTCAGACCTGCTTCATTCCTGGTTTAGGCCTGGTTTTAATCCTGGTTCAGAGCTGGTTTAGTCCTAGTTCAGACCTTGGTCCGTTACAGTATTATGGTATATGTACCGTTTGGACAACCTTATAATTCTAAGGAGGCGATAGGTGCTGAATGATTACTGAGTTTTAGCTGTGCAATTTATAAAAGTTGTTTTGTCATGATTATGGAGTAGTATATTGTGTAAAAGAGGCATAAGCTTGTGAAGTGCTCTACAAAATTATAATGATTAAGAAAAAGCAGTGTGCATAAAAGGTCACCGCATTCAGAAATACCATTAGAACTTGTCCAACAAAAGGTGTAAAAATAAAAGTTTTGAATTGTTTTTTACAGTGGTATCAAAGGTCACACTTAAGGTAAACTGCAATGGCAAACCAAACCAAGGCAAATGTATGTATTTAACTCTAAAAGCCAAGCCACTTTTTGTGTTGTGTGATTTAGTGGTTCTCAAAGTTTTCACACCAAGTACCACCTCAGGAAACATTTAATCAGGTTAAAACCAGGTCTAAATAATGTCCAAACATGGAATAAATACAAACCATGACTAATCCAGCTCTGTACCAGTTTTATCCCAGGACTAAACTGGAGATTGACCCAAAATGAAGGCATTGGGCTATTTAAATCATTGGTTCTTGGATAGCCCAATGCCTTCATTTTAAGTTTTCTCCAGTAGCTGGAGCTTTGGGAAAGTCTAAGAAAGTAATACAGTGTTTCTTAAAAGCATCTCTCAGGTCTGAAGTCTTGCATTTTTCTTCCAGTAGAAACATCATTATTAACTTCTATATATATAATGTCAAAGTGACAGGCTGCTCTAACAGTGGACACCCATGTGACACACTGCAATGAGCTCATAGAGGAGAACACAGCCTGACACCATGTTACCTTCAAATGGCAATCAGCAGCTTACAGTTTTGACAGCCAAAGTCAAGAGTATATCAGATCTATGCTCCACCATTGTGGCCATACTGTTGCTAGGTAACCATTATGGAGGCCCAAAGACTTTTTTTTTTTTAACCAAAGATTATTTTAAAAAAAACCTTATGAATATGAATGGTTACACTAGTTCAGCTGAAGACACATTACAAATAAAGAAGCCGGCACAAATAGATGTGTTTTTGTGAGAAGCATAATGCAGTCTGTGTGATAGGAAATCCATAATGAGAAGAGACTGAAGTTCATCCAGGAACACATACAAAGGAACAACAGCTCCTTTATGACACAGAGGTAAGGGTGACAATAACAGGTCCCATAGGAACCACGTGTCTGCTGCTGTCTCAGCCTGGGAGATCTGTGTGTGTACATATGTGTGTGTATACTCTATGTGTGTGTGTACATGTGTGTGTATGTGAGTGGTGGTGTGTGTGTTTGTATGTGTATATGTGTGTGTGTGTGTATGTATGTACAGTATATACGGTATGATTGCAGTAAGTACAGTATGTGTGTATGTTTTTTATATGTGAGTGTGTATATATATGTATTTGTGTGTGTGTATGTGTGAGTTGTCGTACCAATCATTGGCAACTCGATGAAGCTCCAGCTGTTGCTCTGAAGGACATATGATTGCAGTATGTGTGTACGTCTGGGTTTATATGTGAGTGAGTGTGTGTATGTTTGTGTTGTATATGTGAGTGTCTGTATATGGGTGTGTGTTTTGTGCTGTGTATTTGTATATGTGTGTTATGTGTGTGTGAGTTGTCGTACCGTTCCTGGGCGACTCGATGAAACTCCAGTTGTTGCTCTCGGGGACGTATGATTGCAGTATGTACAGTATGTGTGTACGTATGTATGTGTGTATGTTTGTGTATTTGTGTGTTTGAGTTGTCGTATTGATCAAGAGAACTCGATGAAGCTCCAGCTATTCCTTTATGATTGCAGTATGTGTGTATGTATGTGTTTATATGAGAGTGTGTGTGTGTGTTTGTGTATTTGTATATGTGTGTTATGTGTGTGTGAGCTGTCGTACCGATCATGGGCGACTCGATGAAGCTCCAGCTGTTGCTTTGGGGGACGTATGATTGCAGGACCCCAGCTGACCGTCCCGCCTCATTGACTCCTCCGAACACGTACACCTTCCCTCCACACACTGTAGCCGCTGCGGAGTGCACTGGTTTGGGGAGTGGAGACACTGTTTCCCACTGGTTTGTGATGGTGTCATACCTGAAACCAAAACATACAATCATTGGTCAACTGCCTCAATGGTTATTCAACAAATCACATGGAAGGGACAAAATATATCTAGGCAACATAAAACGCAAATGCTACAGTTCAACTTGAGCATCAGAATGGAGAAGAATGGCTGGTCTGCTTACATAACCTTTACAGAAAATGACAATGACAAAAATACCTCTGTCAAGCAATAGGCTATTTTTGCAATGGTTATGCAGTATACATACAAGATATAGAGCCCAGACCTAAACTAGGAATTGGGATTGGGGTGGTCAATTGACTTTGACTTGACTTTACTCAGAAGACTAAGGCATCAGTTTCATTTTATGAAGTCTTCTGTGTAAGGCAAAAATTTTAAGTCAAGTCAAAGTCAGTTGCCCAGCCCAATCCCAATTCCTTTTTAATTGCAAATTCACTGTTCATCATAATACTTAATACTAATTATTTGCACACTGGCATTGTTACTGTAAAATTATGGTCAAGAGTGAAGCATAAATTAATTCATTGTATCACGATTGGGACAATATATCCTGCAGATTTTCCTAAAAAAGTAAAATGTCTTGATGACAATAGCCAGACTTCTTCCAACCACTTCCTCCAACCAAAGCAGGCAGAAGACATACAGACACATAGAACAAGATGTGATTCCACTTTTCAAGTTGTTGTGTGTATGTGTGTCTGCCACCTTGAAGCGAATCTACACAGAGCTGCTCGAAACATAGATAGAAGCACTTGAGGTTGACGAGATGACAGAAGTTGAGACAAAAAGTCATGACCCTGTTTCCATTAAAACATCTCAACAGGACGCCTCTTTATTCCTCTAATGATTTATAAACTCAGCAACACCCTGCCGTTCGTCAGCTACTCCCCCGCATAACCACAGCACATAAGAAATCGAGATATTTAAAAGTTCCCCCTGCTCCGAATTCATATCCAAACGCTGGTATTTGGCTGCGGGGCTGACAGATATAATTAGCAGAATGCCTACAACCACCGTGGAGGATGAAAAAGATCAACCATTACGTACAATGACAGCAATTAAAGCAATTACACAAAGCAACATATGTTGGGAGCTACAAGCCATTAAGTCTCTGGAGTTTGTGTGTCAGTGTGGAGCTCTGGACTTTGTTTTTGAGCTGTGCCCATTGTTTTGGCAGTGGCTAAAACTCGTGGACTCAATGACATAAAAGGCTGGACAATAAACTGTGCAATGTCTTAAGGGATTGTGGTCTTGTCACAGAGTAGGCAATTAGACTGTGGCTAGTGCCTATTGTTAAGCAACTTTTTACAATGGAATATACTGTAGAGTGTCAAGGCGGTTTAGATGGCTGCTTTTTGTGAAAAACTAGATTGCCTCCCATAGGCTACAGATACTGTAATATGTAATTAGAGTAGAGTTGTTGAGCTACACAATTAATCAAAATCGCAATTTTAGTGGTCGCAATTAGCTAACTGCAAAGGCTATTCTTTAGGCAATAAAAAATCTTCACAAAATACATGTAAAAAAAAAAAAAAACTCTTGGATATGACCCGACAAACATGTTCTGAAAGGCATGTGATTCTTGTGGAAGTTTAAACGTTAATATTTTATTCTTCTTTCAAGTGTTACTGCTTCCAAAATGTGCTTTGTATTGAATCTTGGTGATAAAAATATTTCTGCAATATTTCTCATAATAATCACAATTACATTTTTTCATAATTGTGCAGCCCTGTTATAAGATTCTAACTTGAATCCAGCCTGAAGCCTCACAGACTAGTCTACTCTTGTGCCTAAATAAATTAAGATAATTGCTCAAAACCACTGCCGGCTGATACGTGTTTCTAACTTGTCTGGAGCATATCTTAGCAACTATGGGCCTTAATCGGCTATACACTAGACTCTGGACAATGGATTTGTTGCTAACTGACAGAAAAACACATAAACAGGCAACAATTACTTAATTCACTAACGGCAATTTATGATCACAAATTCAGATTAAATCATAGTGTTTAAATCATAGTGAACAACCAACGAATGCACATAGATAAACATATTAAAAATTGAATTTAGAGAACCATATCAACACCTACCATCTAAATTCAGAATCACATGCAAAACCAGATCACAAGCTTCATATAGAAACACACTGGTTTATTCTAGTCTTATCAAAAGTAGAGTACTGCACACATCTATTTACATCTTATTCTCTTACCATTGCGGCCTTACCACCCTCCTTGCAGCTAAAGCAGCCCTCATTAAAGAACATACAACAATCCACTAATTGTGGTTAAAACACCACTCTGTTATCAAGGTTGTCTCTATTCTAGCAAGCACAAGAAAATCTTTAGCATCCCTCAGGACAATAAACTACTTCAAATGCTTCTGCAACTGTTAAGTGTAAATAATATAAAAAACAAGGTAAAAGCAGGGTTAAATAGCTGTATGTTCAAAGAGGTTTTATTGTTTGAAAACAGCAGTTAGTAACATGTCCCTCTGTTTTGCAAAACAAAAAACTAAGTCATTTAAAAGTTGTTTTTGATAGTAGCCAGATGGTGGTCTTGGCTTGGTAAATAAGGTTTGTCTTAGTTTGATTTTATTGCACAAACTGGGATAAGATGAATGGCTTTGATTGCTCCTTAGAAAGAATAATACTGTGCTTTCAAGAACCCACAAGACAGAAAAAAATGGTAATTCGGGAGTAGCTGTCAAGTCATTTTGAGCAGCATGCACACAAACAAAAAGATTAATTCTGATGTCAAAATTTTGTAAACAAATCAAAGTTTCAAAAATATTCAGATTTAAAAAAGGTGTCACGCATGATGAAAAAAAATATCACCACCTCAGAAGAACCATCTCACTCTCCTCCATCACAACCTCAGAGGCAGAACCATCTCACTCTCCTCCATCCCCACCTAAGCTATAGCAGATTGAGAAAAACTGGCATAGGGCAGTGAGCAATAGAAAAATCTAAATTTTCCAACAGAATGTGGTGTAAAAACAATTCAAACATGCCATGACAGATTCCCTGCATATTATTGCTTTAAGTTAGTTTTGAGAGTTTAGCCAAGTGACAATCCAGACAAAAGCGACAGAAGCATTAGCCTTTGGAAATATTCTATTTGGTGGTCCGGTAGTGTCCTTGGTGACAGTTGCCGGGGGAAATGTGCTTTTAAAACAGCAAACTGAGAAAGGGGGAAAAAGTGACACTAGAACCACTGTAGGTGCCAATTAGTGGTGTTTAAACAGCGGCACGCACATCTAGACACTGGCATCAGGTGAGAGAGAGGGCCCACGCTGACATAGAAGTACTAAGTCTCGATCGCTGGCAGCTGTAATTACCCCAAAGAACCACATAGCACGAGGTCCATAAACTTAAGGGACAAACTTGGAGGGAGGCTGATTACAATGGACAAAGGCCAAAGAAAATCACCACTGATCAAGGGAACAAAAGAGCCCAAAGTGGAAGATTTTTAAGCTGTGATATGAACAAATTCTATGGCTGTTAAAATGAATGGGTACACAAAAGTCAGCCATCTTGAATTACAACTGTGGAATTATGCTGTGGTAATGTATAATGTAGTAAATGGTGGTGGTCTTGTCTTTGTAAGTGAGGTTTGTCTTTTGATCTGAACACCATTCTGCAAATTTAAATGAGCAGTGGCTTTGATTGGGACTTTGAAAGAATAATATTGTGATTTTAATATTGTGAAAAAATGGTCAGTCAGGAGTAGTAGTTGTCAAGTTGACATTTTTCAACAACAAAGCACATAATTTGGATGTCAGAAAGTTGTAAACTAATCAAAGATTGAAAAATATTGTGACTTAAAAGTATCACCACAAAACACTACACTACAGCAGCAGAGCCATCTCAATCTCCTTCATCCATCACCACCTAAGCTATGGTAGTACTAGTACATTTCTAATCAAATGTTTACTGTATTTTGTTTGTCTTATGACATTCAAATTGGACTTTTACCTTAATTTACGTGCAGTGGTCCCTGTGCTCTATATATTCAAATACACATGAACCAAAATAAAAATGCAAAACTGTATTTATAATTTTGGTTAAATTTTTAGTTTACATTACTTCCATCAAGATAACTGTACAATATTATGGATAGAATCTTAGTCAGAATTTTTGAATCTCCCATTTCTTATGTCACTGTTTATTTTCAAACCAGCTTCAATTTTAATCTTTTTCTTGACAAACTTCTGTTTTATAGACTTCAAACTGCCATTGTGATTAACACAGATAACATCACACTGAATTATCACACACATCACACTGCACTTTTAAGGCTTATTTGGACTGCAGCTGTATTCTTGTGAGGTGTAAAAATTCGCAAAATTCCAGAAAACAAGTTTAAAAGCAGCAACTTAACTTTTAAAAGGGGTTAAATTTCAACACAACACTTTTCTGTCTAACAAGCTTCACACAATACTTCCAAACAAGCCCATTTGCACATTACCAACAATCTCTCTATTCTCCTGGTAAATGTAAATGTACTTTTGACTCCGTCCTTTTACCTCTTAACACACTTTCATGGGAATAGTGGGCCACTTAGCAGCTAACTACTCTGCTGCATTTTGGGAGCTTTGTCTGGTTAAAATGCTCCCGAGAGCTGCTGTACCCATTTCGTTTTCATTTTGAAAAGTAAAATGGAAAATTTAAATTGGAGATAGGAATACAAAATGTGGTTTTGTAGATAATACTATGATGTCAATGCCTCAGTGGACCGGGTTCACAAAATCACAGATAGTTAACATTATGTAGGGCTACTTACTCTATATTAGGGTGACTTGATTTCTAGACCCCAAAACTGGGACACATATTGTATTTGGACTAAAAGAAAAACAACTTCATAAATCCTTACATACTTCGGATGCAACTGAAAGTATATAGAGCTATAACTAAGCCCAAAGTCTGAACATATTGCCACATTTAAAAACATGGTAAATAAATGGAATTTTGAAACGGCTGGCACTGTAACGTTCTTAAAAAATATTTTTAAGTGTTGTATGTCGCTTTTGGTCAAAATGAGGACAACTGAGACAAGGTTTATAAAAAAAAAGTGTCCCATCAGATATTTGTTGGGACATGGGACAAGAAGCCTGAAACTGGGACTGTCCGCAAAAAAATCGGGACATCTGGACACCCTAACTTATATTATGGAACCCAAATACTGTGTAAAACCTAATAAGCAATAAGGGACTAAGTGTTTGACTACAATATGATCAACTAGCCTACATTTAAAAAAAATCCTATGCTTTTCATTTGGTGGGTAGTTTTGGCAAGTGGTTAAGTACGTAACTGCCTAAGAATATATTTGTCAATAAGATAGGACGACAGCAACATCCACATTTTTATTCATTCCTTATTATAAGCAATTTAAGTTCATGTCCATGCTCACTTAAATGTGTATGGAGGCTAGAGTGCCCATCAGTGACAAGACGATTATTCTACACACCTCAAACATAATTAAAATTTGCCCAATATCCAGCAGAAAGTTTGATACAAGCGGAGGTCAGGCACCCAATGTCCGCAAACCGTTTCAGAGGTCACCCATCTGATTGAATTACATGTGATTCACCATCCAGCGTTTTAATGTGAAGCGTAGCGAATTCTCTGCGTGGGTGCATATGCTCTCATTCCATCTTCAAGGAGAGACAGGCATTAGTGCGGTACATTAAAAAAACACAGCCTCTGTCTATTCAGCACCAGACAGAAGTGCCAGACAGAACATTTTCATCGGTACATTGTACAGTTTATCTGTCGTGGCGCTACATTAATTTAATTTTTCTATGTTTTTCAGTTTTATAGAGCTAAATGATTTTGGAATAGTCTCTCTGAGATGTTAGACTGTAATCTCACAATGTTTAAGTCCAGGGAGAAAACTGTTCTTTTTAGCCGTGCAGATGACAATTGAGTGTGTTCTATGTTCTAT
>JAVQKG010187395.1:0-11953 GCA_036025885.1 Hypseleotris bucephala
GTTAGGCCACAAGACATATCCTAATCTTCCAACCTCTTTTTTCAAAACAGATAGTCTTTAAAGGTGTTGTCCGTAACTTTCCTAAAATACAAAAAAGTTCCAAATTAAAATCGAAAAAAGCTTAAAACTGACTATCTGACCCAGTTATATGATGTAAAGTGGGGTATCTGTAATCAGTTTTGACAAGGAGAGGGGCTAAAAGGAAACTCAAATATGATTGGTCAAAGTAGTACCCCACCAACTGTAACATGATGTTGTTGCAGAGGCCAGCGGAAGGACTAAAGTAAAATAATAAATATGACAGATTACCTATCTTTACATCATAGAACAGGGTCAGATAAAGCATTTCTTAAATTTCTAAACATATTTTTATTTTAGAAAAGTTACAGACTACACCTTTAATATAGATACAAATCTGTTTATCTGAGAAAAAAGCATGAGCAGTATTGAAAAACTTTATCTTCCATCAAATATTTAGCAGATAACCTCTCCCTACGGCTACACCGGAGAGGACCTATTTAAAGATGAGTGCCATTCCTTCATTCTCTGTTCATTCTTTTAGTGATGACTTTGAAAAGGGAGGACATCAAATGGGAGCTTGTCATAGACTTGAGGAGACTGTGAGGACTATATATAAGACAATAAATAAAACATACCTCCGTGCTTCTGACAAGGCTCCATCAAGAGTGTAGCAGGGGCAATAGCCAGAGGTGGGGAGAGTAGCCAGTCATTTGAAGTAAAAGTACTTTCAAAATAATGTTTGGAGTTTGGAGTAAATAGCTTTCTTAATAGTAATAATAAATGGTCTAAAAATCAGGCAAATTTCCAAAGTCTTAAAATCTTCTGCTTTTTTTTTCTCACACATAAATCTATAAAACAGACAGGTGGGAAAAGTACTGCTAGGTTTCCTACAGTAAGACTGTTACTTGACTGGAGGTCAAGTAGAGGTGGGCAATATGGTAAACGTATAATATCACAATTTTTATTAAGCCAAGATCACAGTTTTGATTTGATCACGATTTTAGTTGACTTTGTATTTCTTATTGTAAATTCACTGTACATCCAATCCAAAAATGAAATCGTAATTTTACCTTTTTTTATTAGTATAAACTCTGGTATTGTTACAGTAAAAATGACAGTGAAGATCATAGCATAATATGTATCACAATTCAACCATTTTCTCAGATTAGCTCGATCTTCACAACTTCATATCACAATTGTAATTTTTTTATCGCCATATCGCCCGCCCCTATTTCAAGCCACATTGGGGTTCGGGTTTGGGCCTATTCTCCCCATTTTATTTTTTCCTCCAAAGTCCGAATTCCATCTACGTCCATTAGCCACTGAGCAATTCACCTCCAGGCTTTCTCTTGAGGTACTTGTAAAATATTGATAAAAAGTCTCGCAAAGAGGAGAGGCATTCAATGTAGCGCCCAGTGTGGGAATTCTGAGTGCTCGAAGAAATATTAACCACATCAAATGCATAAGAGCCCGGACAGCGCTGTTATGTCCCATTCATTTTTAAAGTCACACAGCGCACTATAGGGGCAAAAAGTCTCGGATATGTGGCACTGCTGTCAAATTTCATCTATGTAGAAAAGCTATGATGCTGTTAATATGTTTGAAAGCCCTTTTGCCAAAAACGTCCAAGTTGGAAAAAAATAAACTTTGAGGTGCACTTTGGCTATTTCTGGAAGGTTTCTTTCTTAAATGTTATTAATTCTATTGCTTTGTCTACTGTTCACTGTACTGTACTGTACTGTAAATTTTCAGGAAAGGTTAGGAACGACACAAGGAAGAATTGATTCGATTTTAGATCTGAATCATGCTCAGGATCCAAATGCCTTGAACGATGTCTTTGCTCACCGACTGCTTTCTAGAGATGCACTGATTCACTGATATTAAAGCAGTCCTATGTTTGTATAATATAAAATGATAAACCTAAAATATTAAATCACTTAGACGAGATGACCATCAAAATGTCTTACTTTCGGTAATTACATAAAAAACTATTTAACCATAATTACTATCATTACCTAATTATTACTTGTTTATTACCACTCTATTACCATATAAATACCATGCTGTAAAAGAAAGTGTGACCAAATATCTTCTTTAAATCTTAGTTGTCATCTTGTGCTTTTGCGTCGTCTATACATTTCCATTCACGTCACACGGTGTAGCCCCTCTCTGCTGAGTCAGACCTGCACTAATTGGAAGATGGGAAACATGTCAATTACAAATACTGTTGTTTAATTAAGTGTTAATTGGTGCAATAATGTTTGTGCCGTACGCGCCGAGGAGAGCGAACAGGTGAATAATCAAAGTTCTAATTGCTGTTTATGAGACTGTCGGGATGAAGACAACAACAGATTGCCAGTAATCTCTCAAAATTTGGTATAATTTCAACTTCGATAATTGAATCGGTGCTTCCTCCCCGCATCTTCTTACAGCGTTTTATATTTGTCTGTCAACAATCAATTTTCTAAACATGAGCCAGCTCCGTATTAAGATGTTTGATAGCATTTTTTAATCTTTTTCACTCAAGCGCCGTTGACACTCGAATTGTATTTTACAACATGTCAGAGCTTAAGCCATTTCCAGAGAGAACAAAAAGCTTTCATTTTCATTAAACTTTCGAAGAACAGGTCATTTGCAATAACACTTAACAAGGCACGGTACAATCAATTTGCCTTTGTCAGTCATTGGTCAATGATTGTTGTAAACATTTGAAGTAGCAGCCATGAAATGTTTGGACACAGCACGGATATGTCAATGGGGCAGTTGTAAATTAAAGCTGCACTACCTGATTTCTTTTTCCTTGTATTTTGGCGGAGATAATTATTTAGTTATTAGTAGTTATTAGTACAGCAAAAAAATTGACTTTGACATCAACTGTGGGTTATATTATAAGGGTTTTGGTTTCAGAGTGAGGGAAGGAACAGTTTAACCAATCATACGCTTTTATAGGACAGGAGCACTCTGATTGGTCGATACATCCTTTATCTATCGAGAATCTATCAGGAATAATGTGAAGGAGCCATTGTTTTATTTCAGAATTCACAGATTATTCTTAGTATTATTATTTTTTTTAAGAATTAAAATCCAACTCCAGATCTCTGCTGTTATTCTCATACCTCCTGGCTTGTGTACATATTTCCTGGTTTGTGAGACCATGATAGAGTATTGCAAAAGAGAAGAATTAGGAAAGGGTAGCGTATCATTCAAGTTATTTTTTGTCACATAATATTTTTTGTCACATAATTTTTACAGTCAGAAAATCAAGTAGTGCCGCTTTAACAAGGCACGGAACAATCAATTTGGTCAGTGATGTAAACATTTCAAGTAGCGGCCAGGAAATGCTTGGACACAGCACTAAGTCAATGTATCAGTCGTGAATTATATGCAGCTTCTACAAATGCAGTGGTGTGTTAGTAAAGACATTAAATCCGGCTCACTCACCACAACACAGACTGGATGCTCAGAAAAGATGGTTTATATATAATTGAACAGTTTTATAATGTGTTAAATGGATCCTAAATGGCATTGGATTGGTGGTTACAAAACAATATCTTTATTATCTGGCCCCGTTCTGTTAACATATGGCATCAAAATACAGATTGCAATTCTTATAATCCCTACATACACAGTGTAAAGTGCTTTCCTCACCTTGCATCTTGCTGTGTGTATGCGTGTTTGTGTGTGGTGATAGGGTGTGTGTGATGGTATATGGCGGATTATTTTGCTAATCAATTAATCTTTTGAATTAGTTGATGATTATTGTAATAATTGATTTGTCACAATTACTTGTTTCAGCCTTAGTTTAGGGTATTGTTTTTAACTCTGTAAAGCACTATATGTTGCATTTTTAATGTATGAAAGCCGCTTTATAAAGAAAATTGACTGACTTTTCATATTACATTGCATTTATAAACTTAAGCTAAAATTAAACTGGTATAAGTTCATAAATGCCTTAAATCAGTGTTTTCCAACAGTCAGCCAAGATATATATATATAGTTTCAATTATGAAGTTTTAGCCTAATTGGTTAATTTGTGTGTTGGGTTGTGTGACTTTCTTTCAAGAATGCACAGTGCAGAACATTTTCTACATCTATATTATTCTTTTGTATAACCATAACACAAATGTCTAAATTATGCTTATGACTGATTTCCTCTGTCTCTCTGTGTTGCAGTGTAAATCTATATTTTTCACTTATTTTATAATTTAAATGATTTGTTTTACCATAACACAAAGACAGATTTTCCCCTCTGTCTCTCTGTCACAGTGTACATGTATATTTTTCATATGTATTTTTTTATTTTTTTTATTTTATTATAACACAAACTAAATTCCCCCTCTCTCTCTGTTGCAGTGTACATGCCGGATGAAGACGGTGTCCTGGAAGAATCTCTCCCGGAGGAGGATGGAGACGAGACTCAAACTGAAGAGGACAGTTCGGACAAAACCAGCCCCAAACTTTCAGACGACCGCGAAATGGACAACAAGAGCGCTCATACCTATAGCAACCAGAACTCACCTGTTAGCGTTCTGTCCAATCAGGAAGCAGAACTCGAATCCCGCCTTAGCGACAGTAGTGACCGACTATCCGATTTCAAAACATCCCCTCCGCCAGAGCCCCCGAGAGAGGACGAGAGCAGAGGTTCCAAAAACAAAGACGAAAACGCGAATAGTTTGGATAAAATGCGGGCGGCTTATGCGAATTTCCTGTCTGATTCCTATTGGACGGGAGCGGAGCCGAAAGTGCCGAAAATCAGCAGCAAAGCCAACTGCGACAGCACCAACGGAGGCGGTAAAAGTGAATTCGATTGGCACCAAGATGCGCTTTCGAAAACGCTACAACAAACGCTTTCGCCCAAACCGGCCTCTAAGCCAAACCTGTTCAGCTCGGTTCACCTCTATCGACAGAGTACCAAACCGCCTGGCTCTGTGTTTACCGGGGCAAGTCGATTTCGGTGTAAAGACTGTAGCGCGGCCTATGACACTCTGGTGGAGCTAACCGTACATATGAACAAGAGTGGTCATTACCAAGACAACAACCACAACAAACCCAGCAATAACTCCGCCTCCTCCTCCAAATCCAGGAAACGCAACCTCCAGGATCTAGAAGGCAAGGAGGACGCACAGAAAGTCTTAAAGTGCATGTTCTGTGGCCATTCTTTTGATTCCCTTCAAGACTTGAGCGTCCATATGATTAAAACTAAGCATTACCAAAAAGTGCCTTTGAAAGAGCCAATCCCTGTAATTACTCCTAAATTGTTACCACCATCGAAAAAGCGGGCGTTTGAAGCAGCGCGCCCCTGCTCCCCGGACTCAACCACGGGCGTATCCGCATATACTGACGCACAACGAGCTAACGCTAATGTTTCAAACTCTAACAGTAATCGCTACGGCTATCAAAACGGAGCCAGCTACACTTGGCAGTTTGAGACGTGCAAGTCGCAGATTCTTAAATGCATGGAGTGTGGAAGTTCACATGATACGCTACAGCAGCTCACTACACACATGATGGTAACGGGACATTTTATCAAAGTCACTAACTCGGCTTCCAAAAAGGGTAAACAGTTAGCGCTTGACCCCTTGGCTATTGAAAAGATCCAGGGATTAGCCGAGCCCGCTGGCACAGAGGCAGAGGGAGAAAAGGCTTCTCCTAAAAACCCATCCCCGGGGAGCAGTGAGAGGGATAGCCAGGGGGAATGTACTTCAGACAAAATGGACGAAACCGTAGCTAAAGATGACAAGCAGGAGAGTGAGGATCAAAAGAGCAGCAATGGCTCTTTTAAGTACCCTTATCTGCGAGAGGAGGACCTCGAACAGGAATTAGGGGGAGGAGGGGACATTCTTAAATCTTTAGCCAACACCGTAGCATCTGCCATCAACAAAGCCCAAACCGGCACACCGAGCTGGAGTGCCTATCCCAGCATCCACGCCGCATATCAGCTTTCGGGAATCCTCAAAAACCCCCCTCTCTCCACCTCTCCCCCCGTGCCCATCAAGCAAGCATTTAACCACAAGCTGAGACCCATAGCCCCAAAGGGTAAAATGTACCACGCAGGGGCGGTAGGAGTAGAGGCTGCCCATCAAAATGTGGACATCAAAAAAGAAAACATTAGCGATGGTAAAGAAAGTCAGAATTTGAAGTTTGATGTTGGAGAGAATGATGACAGCGATTGTCAAGATGATTCCTCCTCTTCTTCAAAACTGGATGCAGACTGTGTGAATGAAGACAGTGAGGCGATCAAAGCCAAAGCAAGCCCAGATATTTCAGAAAGAGGCAAGACTCCTAGTCCGTGTGCAAGCAATGGACGCACTTCAGAGCAGCTAAGTGACACACACACGGATATACTCGGGATAAACCCTCTTAGTGCACTCCAGTCCGTCCTCAACAATCATTTGGGCAAAGCAAATAAGCCTACTAACTCCAGGGTAGATAAACTATCAGCTCATGCCCAGAGTATTTTCGCTGACTTGAACCGCGAAAAATTAATGCTTGGCAATCCAGCGAGGAGTAAACATAACAACCCCTTTCTATTTGTCGGCAATGACCAACCGATAGACTTGACGAAATCCAAACACAGTAAACCAAGTTCTTCCCTGTTGCATCCCTCTACACCAGTGCCGCAAAAATACGCATTATCGGATATTGCGGATATGGTCAAGGTTCTGCCGAAAGCGACAACCCCGAAACCATCAATACCGTCTAGAATCCCGGCGATGAAATTGGAATCCGATGTCCGGCGATTTGAAGACGTATCGGCTGAAGTTTATTCCGTCCATAAGCGCAAAGGGAGACAGTCAAATTGGAATCCACGCCATCTCCTCATCCTCCAAGCCCAATTTGCGTCCAGTTTATTTCAAACTTCGGAGGGCAAGTACTTACTGTCAGATCTAGGGCCTCAGGAGAGAATGCAAATTTCGAAATTCACCGGACTATCCATGACCACCATAAGCCATTGGTTAGCGAATGTGAAATACCAGCTAAGGAAAACCGGAGGTACGAAATTCCTCAAAAATATGGACACAGGACATCCGGTTTTCTATTGCAACGATTGCGCTTCCCAATTTAGGTCACCGGCTGCGTTTATTTCCCATTTGGAGTCCCATCTTGGATTTCAAATTAAAGACATGTGTAAAATGCCAGTTGAACACCACACAAAGATAGTGGATGAGCCAGAACTTTCTAAGGCCCTAAGCGTCCGCACCACTCCAGAGGCCCTGGTTTCAGAAGACGATATTGACTCTAAATTCAAATGTAAGATTTGCTGTCGGACTTTTGCCAGCAATCACGCAGTCAAACTTCACTTAAGTAAAACCCACAGCAAATCACCAGACAACCATTCACAATATGTAGAAATGGACAAAGAATAGTTTTTTTAACGATTTTCACATATTTTAAAGGCCGTAAGTTTCCTAAAATTAAAATGTGTTACTTTATCTGACCCTGTTCTATGATCTTAAGTAATCTGTTATAATTAATATTTTACTTTTGTCCCTCCCCTGGTCTCTACAGCAACATCAAATCAAAGTTTGGGGGATAGCACTTTGACCAATAGTAATTAGGGGTGGGCGATATTGTAAAAATGTAATATCATAATTTTTATTAAGTTGACAATTTTATCACGATTTTAGTTTTCTTAGATTTTTCTGCCTTACACAGAAGACTACTGCTACATAAAAACATTGTTTCTACAAATTCATTATATCATTCATTTTATTAATATAAACATTGGCATTGGTACGTAAATATAAATAATAAATGAATGCACTGTATCACCATTCAACCATCTTCCCAGATTAGCTCAATCTTCATAACTTCATATCACAATTCAATTTTTATCACCATATCACATCAAGTTTGTGGGTTAACAATTTGACCAATAGTAGTAGAGCTTTACTTTAGTCCCTCCCCTGGCCTCTACAGACTACAGACCACCTACTTTACATCTAACAACAGTGTCAGATCATCAATTTTAAGCATTTATTATTTTTTCTTATTTTAGGAAACTTGCTCTTTAACACACGGGTCCGATATTTCATCCATCATTTTTTCCAATTGTGTAGTGTACATTATAAGGACATTTCACTGTTTAGAAGAAAGAAAAACGCTTCATTTTTGCACCCGCTCCGATGCACCACCAGTAATGAATTGTATTACTGCTTGAAGAAAACATTTTGCTGATGCTTGCATGCAATTGCCCTGGCTATGACTACTATTTATTTGTATGATATTTCGACTTTCAATTGTATTTCCGAGGCAGAAAATTGAACTAATTGTACATTTTCTTTGCTATACCTGCTGTTTCAATCAGTAAGGTCAGACACACACACCACACGGAAATGTAAAGTTTATTGCTATGTAAAAATGTTCTGTGTCGATAGAAGAAGTTAAAAAAGCACTTTAAGAAATGTTTAATCACCCGTTTAGATTCTGTACATGACTCAAAAAAATTAGACACATCAAGACAAGGATGTTTCACATGTAAATACATTTTAATGGAAGACACACACACACATTGCAATTTAAAATAGCAGCAAGACAAATTATTCCTGTGATCCCTGCACCTTTTTTTACTTATTCAAATAAAGACTTAACATTTGATAACAGTGTGTGTTCATTTCTCAGCGGATCTTTCATCATTGTCATGTCAGAGAATAGACAAAGGTATGCTGCTAAAATTAGATATTGAGATTCCCATACTGAAGGATGGACTGAAGGAGAGGGGATCCTTTAATAGGTATAGGTAGGTTAGATGTACCCGCAACAAAATTTGAGTTTTGGATTAAATTTGTTGAAAATGGAAAATGTGCATGCTAAGTGACACTACAGCTTGGGGTGGGCAATATAGTAAACATAAAAATAATATTAAGATTTTAGATTAGATCACAATATTGGTTTTATCACGATTTTAATTGACTTTGTATTTCTGTCTTACACAGAAGACTACTGCTATCGATGTCTTCATACAAATTCAATGTTTATCATAATAACTTTTTATTTGGTTTAAGATAAAAAGGAAAGCTCATGTAATCTCTCATTAGATCCAGGTAGGGCATTATGAAATTGTGATTTTTATGAGAAATATTGTGATTACAATTACATTTTCAATATTTAGATTTAGTTCAGCTTTGAGATTTGTTAATTACGATCATTAAAATTTCAATTAGATTACGATAAATTGTACAAGTACAGGTACAAGTCCATCTGTGAACACAATATGTCAAAAAATAAAGCAGCATTTTATCAGCTATACCTAATGAAACGGCCATGCTTGTCTCTGTGTTGACCCTGCGACTAACTCATTCCCGGGTCCGACTCAGTCTCATAGTTCAGGTAATAGTCTACTTCCCAGTTTAGTCCAGGTTCAGTCCCAGTTTAGTCCTGGTTTGGGCCCAGTTCAGTCCATGTTTAATCCTTGTTTAGGCGTCCTGGTTTAGTCCGATTTAGTCCCAGTTCCTTGTTCAGTCCTGGTTTGGTCCTGGTTTAGTCCCGGCTCAGTCAATGTTTAATCCTGCTTCAGACCTGCTTTAGTCCCGGTTTAGTCCTGATTCAGTCCCGGTTTAGACTTCAGTCCCGGTTTAGACTTTGCCAAAATACAAGGAAAAATAAATCAGATAGTGCATCTTTAATCATGTACAAATATAAGTTACTGGGACTAGGACTGTGTCTAACTTCCACCCGTGACCCTCACAGAAACACATGCAAGAAGACAAATGCACACACTTAATCCCACATCTGTTCCACATCTGCAAATCCAGAACAATAGATTGATACTACATCATTTAAAAATATTCCCTTCAGTTGATACAGAGCTTGCAATTTTATCATCCCCTTACCTCCTAGACACAACTCAAATATATATGCTCTTGTCAGTGCATTTATTGCTTCCCCGTGTGTGCCCGTATGATGCTATCATAACAATTAAACATATTTCCTCTAGCGCTATTATTCTGGGGCTATTAAAAATAATTGCTTTCTAAATTCATAAACATTTCATGCAATTCATCTCTTTTCAAGCAATCAAGTCCTCAAATTACCTCAACTCATCAAGTCCCTTCCTATTTCTACCCTGACATTTGGCGGTGAATGGGTGATTTGAATGCCTTGACACCATCTTGCCCCCTATTGTCGGAAATGACCGGGCAATCAGATGACTTCTAATGCAGTTAAAGTATTCTGCGATAATTCCTCCCTTGCATTTATAATTACTGTCAAAAGCACACACCTCACTGAGCAGATTAAAGACATAAATTATTTAGCGCCATTCGCGGGAGGATCCTAGGCTTTGTCCGCGAGGGCCGTAATGAGCAACTTATTCTAAATGGGATTGGCATTGTTTCCTTAAGATGGTTTATAACAGTGGTTCTCAGATACTGGGTCGGGGCCAAAATGTGGGCATCAAAAAATGTTTAGTGTTTTTAGTGGCATGATTAAATGGAAATTAAAATAAAACTATGCATAAAAAATGTTATAATGTAAATAAATAAGAAGCTAAACATAAATTGAAAATTATTAGAACATGCAGACTCCGCCCAGAGAGAACCTACATAACACAGGGAGGACATACAGACTCCACCCAGAGAGAACCTACATAACACGGGGAGGACATGCAGACTCCACCCAGAGAGAACCCACAGTAACACGGGGAGGAGATACTGACTTCACCCAAAGAGAACCCACAGTAACACGGGGAGAATATACCGACTTTACCCGAAGAGAACCCACAGTAACACGGGGAGGACATACAAACTCACATCCTATTCCCCTTTTGCTCTACTTTGCATGTAACCTATTCTCCCATTGTGATTTCAATACAAAATCCTATTAAGAAATTCAATCTTGTAAAATGTAAGAACCCTTAAAAATAGCAGCATGAGGCACTTTTGGAATCGTCCAATTTTCCTCCATCAAACCAGGTCCTGCCCTCAAATTCACCTCAAACTAAATAGGAAGGCCAATAGTGCTTCTTGGAAAGTTAAAATTCACAAATTGAGTGATTGTTATAATGATTTCCCTTGTTGCTTAATCTGGTTCAAGTCTTCCTGGAGAGAGCCATTTTGGGGTCTATTTTTCCCTCCTACGCACACACACACACACATACACACACACTGACACACACACATAGACACACACACCTGTCAGAGCTGTGAAGGAGATTGAAGAATAAATAGATGTGAATATATGGGACAGTACATATAGCAGTAAAAAGGTGCAAGAATTTGAATGTCTTTAGTGGAAAATGAAATGGTAGATTGGATTGAATATGTCACTCCTAAGATAGACTTGGAAATACTTCAATTGACACAAAAGATGTTCGGATAATTAAAATTTTTATGGGCTTAAAAATTAAAAAATATATATAAAGTCTCTAAAACCAACTATGCATAAAAAACGCTTACAATTCTGTTTTATGATGTAAAGTAGGTAATCTGTCATAGGTATAATTTTACTTTAGTCCCCCCACTGTCTTGCTTAAAGACACATCAACAGTAAGCATAGTTTGCAGTGGGATTGGAACTACAAATTAATTCACATAGATTTTATTTATTACATTTATGGATGCACTGATCCGGCTTTTTCAGTCCGAAATATGTTAGTTTTTTAGAATATGCAAATTTTTGTGTTTTATGGGTTCTTTCAGGGACCCATATGAAGAAAATTGGGATGTATGTGCAAGAGTTGGCATAATAATAAAAAAATCTACATGCTGTATTTCTATGTATGTCTATTTTTGTATGTAAAATGCTTTCAAAGACTAAGGAACATATAATATAGTTCACATTCCAATCCAAAAAGGGTTTTTATAAAGTGGACCCAATTTTAAAATGTGTCACAAAACAATCTTATTTGAAATCATTATAATTAGGGCTGTGCAATGATTTGAATTTCAATTATTGCTCCTCTCAATTTCTAAAGCTAAATAATCAAGAAAAAA
>JAVQKG010187432.1:0-20750 GCA_036025885.1 Hypseleotris bucephala
ACAAAAATACAAAGTCAACTAAAATTGTTATCAAATGGAAATTTAAATCTAGGCTACTATATTTCCTATCCCTAATCCCCAAGTAATGCTGTTCAGTTTAAATATTTTCACATATTTAATTTATTTTTAATCCAGTTCAATTTTATTTTGTGTGCAGTGAAAATTACCTGGTACGGTGGGGCAGCAAAGGTTTCCCTAAAGAAATCGACATGCTCAACAATCTGAAAGTTGTCTTTACTGTAAGTCGCCACTAGAGGGCATTGTAGTACTATTGTGAGACATTGATTGAAGCGGGTATTTGTTGTGACCTGTTTTTACTAATACTCTGCATCTGTGTTTCCATTTTTACTTTTTTGTTTTCAGGACTTAGGAAACAAGGATCTAAGTAGGGAGAAGATTTACCTCATTTGTCAAATTGTGCGAGTAGGAAGGATGGATTTGAAGGAGACAAACAAGAAGTGCACTCAAGGTTTAAGGCGGCCATTTGGGGTGGCAGGTACTCAACACTGATATTTACATGCACAGTGCACATTGAAGACAAAGACACAAGATTACAAAGTGTAATTTGATTTGTTTATAGAATTGATTAAAAAACCCTTAGTGCAGCCAGTTGATGGTGCACAAACAACAACAATAATAATAATGGCTTAGAATTATATTGCGCTTTTCCCTGCCACACAGCTTTCTCATTGCGCAACATCTTCCATTATTCATTCACACCACAAACACACTGTGTCTTGCCCAGGGACACAACAATAGTATGCACTCGGATGGGGACTCGAATCGGCGACCCTCCAGTTGCAGGACGAGCACCTTACCGACTCCACCATTGCTGCAAACAAAACTAAAATATTTATGATGACCACTCATTTAGGCCCTGGACCTTTTTTTTTGTTTTCCCAGATTCGCAAGGGCATGTAATACCACAAAACATTAGGTCTTAAGGGATAAAATGTGTATTTCAGGAAGTTATCAAAAATAAATCTTAAATAAATAAATTATTACCAAAACTTGTTGAGAGTAGTAAACATTTAAACATTTTTGGGAAAATACTTGTAGAGAAAACATTGTGATTACAGTTGTGTTTTCTCTCCTGCAGTGATGGACATTAGTGATATAATTAAAGGGAAGATTGAATGCGATGAGGAGAAGCAATTTTTCATCCCCTTTTTCCCGTATGTTTTACTTAATGATGTTTTATGTCATAATATTGCTATTTTACTATTATAAACACACTTTCTTATTTCAGGGTAGTTGCTGAGAACGATTTTCTACACACCTTATTAAACAAAGTAACTGCGTCCAGAGGAGACAGTGGCGGCCAAGGTAAAGTTCATCACAGCCTTTGTTTATGTTTAAGTAAATGTACACACTTACCTTAGTGTCTGCGTGTCTTAAGAATCACTTATTTATGGGCTGACAGAATGCTCATTTCTCATTGCCTCCCACCTCTTCTCACCACTAAGTGAAAATGAAGGACATTAATCTGATGGATAGCATTTGCCCTTGAGCCTGTGTTTTCAAAGGAGCTACAATTTATTTGTCCCTCACCAGTCTTTATTCTTGTCACCCACTCATGTTTATGAGTGAACGACAGTGTCTTGTTTAACAGAAAAAATTGTTGGACTCCACTGAAGCTTTCACTTTCCACCTGCCCCTAAAGGCCTCATGTCTAACCTACATAGAGTTTTTAAACAGCAACACGTTCAGATTCAGTTAAAGAAACCCTCAAGGTGGCCAAAAGTGTGTTCTAAACATCATGCACCTCGAATTTCTCCTTCCTGTCACTTTGAGACACTTTTATAGTTGTATTTCTTGCAAAATACGCACTTCGGTCCTAAATTTGACTTGGCCCTAATTAGATTTTATGTCTTTAGTAACTCTTCATCTTTGCAGTCTGGCACCATTTCACAAAGGAAATGTAGTTGTTCATAAATAATGGGCCTAGACGAAATGAAGAGTTCCTAATATTGGTTTAATCATACAACAGAACAGTGAATGAAAATAAACCACACCTTTTGTAGAATACAAGCCAAAGGTTTAAATCATTCAGTATTTGCAGACCTTGAGAGGTGTTATTCATTAGTTTAGTGTAAAACTGGTCTGACATTTGAAGAAACATCATGTGTTTGCCTTTATTATTGTAATTATATTTGGAGTGTTGCTATCCACCAGGTGCCCTGATCATTGGTTTCAGATTTTTCAATTTTTGCTTTTGATTTTAAGTACATTATTTACATATCTACACATGGACGCACACACACTCACACACTCACACCTAGGGGGTTTAGGTCAGCGCTGAGGTTAATGAAACACAGGATCAAAGCAAGCCATGACATTTAAACCTGTTCAGTCCATTATTCCCTTATGTCTTCTCCTCTCTCTCTCTCAGGTCTGTGGGTCACTATGAAGGCTCTGGTTGGAGACATAGTCCAGATCAGGAAGGAGTACCCTCACCTGGTGGACCGCAGCACTGTGGTGGCCCGAAAACTGGGCTTCCCAGAGATTATAATGCCAGGGGATGTTCGCAATGACATTTATCTGACTCTGCAGGGAGGCGACTTCGACAAGTACAACAAAACCACACAGAAAAACGTGGAAGTCATAATGTTGGTCTGTGATGAGGAGGGCAAAACCATCCAGGTGAACATGACTTCAACCCGTGTGTTTGTCCACAGTGAAATTGGTTTGGGTGTGTGTGAGGCATTTTAGAAATAAAAGTAGTGCAGGGCAGATAAAAAGGCTGGCAGTTATCAAGAGTTTATTCAGCCTCTTGATGTCCGGGGCATAAAAACATAAGATGAGTACACACAAACATAAAGCGGCATTTTTCTTTTTTTTATTTTTCCCCCTAGAACTCTATCTGTGTGGGAGCGGGTGATAAACCGGTCTTTGAGTACAGGTCTGTCATCTACTATCAGATCAAACAGCCACGCTGGATGGAGACTTTTAAGGTGAGTTATAAGATAGCTGCTAATCATTATAGCCCCCCCACAAACTTACAATGAAAATACGACTGTCAAGGTACAATGGAAATGGCTTGAGATGTATCAGCAAATTTTGGTTTCAGAAAAGAATGAGTCACAATACAAAAGGACTTGTGCGAAAAGACAAATACTACAAAGCTAAAATAATTTTTTAGTAGATTCAAGATTTTCTTTACATTTCATTTATATTGTGTGTTCTATTTTCAAATAACACTACTATTGCATTGCAGCTAAATTATCTTTTCAAATGAGAAAACCTATGTACAGCTTTTCCCTTTGTTCTATAATTGTTGTCCCTCAGGTGGCTGTCCCTTTGGAGGAAATGCACAGAATTCATTTGCGCTTCATGTTCAGACACCGCTCTTCCCAGGAGTGTGAGTATCAGGGCTTTTTTCGCTGTGTTTTCACACTCAAACCCCTTCCCTCTCATCCCCTGAGTATAATTTGACACCGAAGGACCAAATGATTGGAAGCAATTTAGGAAATTACCCTAAGCATCATTACCCACACTTGATTATAGAAATAATCTTTCTTCCTGTAATTTAATTCCCAGTATCTTTTGCTATTTGTGTTCATTTATTTATTTTCTTTATCTCCAGCTAAAGATAAGAGCGAAAAGAACTTTGCAATGGCCTTTGTGCGTCTAATGAAGGAAGATGGAACAGTGCTGCAAGATGGACTCCACGACCTCATTGTCTTCAAGGTCAGGTTTTGAAATGGAAAAGACTAATGCATACAAATCAGGGTTTAGTCAGAAATCCACTCCCCAGGGCAAATATTTACACGCTAAAACTCATCCACAACAAGTTTCTGGGAAGTGGTAAAACTGCTTGAGAGAATTGGTGAGGTGTGCTACAGTCAGTTCCCATATAGGGAAGGAAAACATAGAAGCAAGTACTAGAAACATAATAGTTTGTGGTTTTTGAATGAATGTGAAAAGTGTTAGAATAAATCTGTAAAGTAGGAACTATGTAATATACAGGCAAATTTTCAGAGTGTACCCGGCCAAAAGCCCATAGTTGATGGGATTGTCTAAAGTCACCTGAGAGCCATAACAAATTAGCAGAGGAACATAAATCATTTGCACAGGCATAGTGGAAAATTCCAGCTTATTACAGTTACAAATGCATAAATAATTTACTAACGGTGGCAAAATAAAAATGACAAAAATATGAAGCAAAGCTGTGACCTATCTACTTTTTGACTTGAATAATATTTGAATAATTTACATACCATAGTCAGAGTCCAAACTTACAGTGGGTTTTGCTAGAAGATTAAGGCCACCCAGACAGGTTGACTAAAGCCAAATTGATTTTCTGCCAAATGAAGCAGAGCTAAGATTGAATCCTCTTATTGATTAAATGCCAAATGCAATAAAGATTAATTACTCGTGATTCACTCAAAGACCAACTAGATGGTCCTCCTGTGCCCTCTTTCCTAAATATATCTCTTTATCCATGCATGTCTATCATTTATTGACTTATTCGCCTCTGTCAATATTTATTTCATTTACATTATTAATCACTGAGATTTTAATAAATAATTCAGATTAATAATCTGAATGTGCCTTTTAAAATGTATTTATTGTATGTATTTATTTCTCACATTGTCCAAACAGGGCGACAGCAAGCGCATGGAGGATGTCGGCTCTTACATATCATTGCCCTCCACTCGTCACCACCACGGTGATCTCCACAAGGGGGCAACCGTGAGCCGCAGCTCCAGCAGTTTGTCTGGAGGAGCTGGAGGCCTGTCAGTCAGCTCCAGAGACAGTTTCACCATCTCCACTCTGGTGTGCTCCACCAAACTCACACAGAACGGTGGGTTATTTCACCAGACAAATCCAGAACATCAGCTGAAACTATGAGGGCAGCACTTGGTCAAAAAACAATGACATATATATATATATATATATTTTATTAGTTTTTAATCATCTAATCCAGTATTTTTCAACCTTTTCTGAGCTGAAGCATACCATTTGGAAATCTTGCGGCACACCATCCCATCCACCTAAAATATTATCAAAAGTCATGGTTTAGTATATTGTAATGACAATACACACATCATTAACTCACCTACTAAAAGGGAACAGTATTCATTTACCCTGCCTGTGACTATATAGTAGATGTAGATACTCTGCATGGCAAATTATGTTAAAATAGTATTTGGGAAACAAAAAGGGGGAATTTGATCATTTTTCAGGGCACACCAGACAGTTACTCAAGGCACACTAGTGTTCCCCGGCACAGTGGTTGAAAATCAAGGATCTAATCTATTTGACAAAAAATAAATAAAAAGTAATCACTTAGAGAACATATTTCAATATTGTCGCCATAATGAAGAGTCTATCTAAAAAGCTTGGCATGAATTGACCCTTCTTTGTACAAATGCTTAGTCACACATCCTCTCAGGTACAGGTGCTGTATAACAGCTGTTACTGAGGAAGCCAGTCCATCACTATAATGAACATTATCCTGCAATATTAATCACCTGTGCTGCTGCCTCAGAGAGCCCTGCACACACATACACATGCAATATCTCACACTCATGCACTCAGTGTCCAGGGCCACCTACCAGATGTGTGCCCTGGCCTGAAATGATTGGAGATGGGAAGCAGTGAGAGTTGAGTGGGCAGCCCTTTAGAGACACAAACATGCTGCATGTCAGATTTAAAAATAATTAATTGCTGCACAACACAGCAACAATTAACCAATAAAACTATTAATATGATCAAAATGCTTCAGTGAGAGACAGTTCTTTACTAAAGCAAAAGGCTGCACCACACACACATGCATATTTTATGCATTATTATTATGTAATTATTTATTAAGGAATATAATAGGATGACATGATTTATATATACATGATATCCCTCTCAAATATAGCCATTTTGTGTCTCCAATGTATCCAATTGTGTAGTTGGTTTGCTGGGATTGCTCAAGTGGAGGACACACCCTGAACTGCTCAAAGAAAACCTTGAGAAACTAAAAATCATTGATGGAGAAGAAGTGGTCAAGGTCAGTGCATCTAAACACTGTGAATTTGAATAACATGTATAGACCCCTGCTGTAACTGTAAATGTGTTTTTTCTTTTTTTATACACAGTTTCTGCAGGACACGCTGGATGCATTGTTCAACATTATGATGGAGCACTCTCAGACTGACGACTATGACATCCTTGTATTTGATGCTTTGGTAAGTGTGTGTGTGCACATGGAAATGTTTACACAACATTCTCCTGTAAATCTGATGTGCCTTGTCATTAGTTGGCTTGGATAGCTGATCCATGCTGACACTGTTGTTGTACTTCCTCCATACTTGTAAATAAACATTATCTATCGAATGTAACTGACATTCTGACATACAGTGCCAAATATTTTACTTGTACATCTCTTCCAGATACATATCATAGGGCTCATTGCTGACAGAAAGTTTCAACACTTCAACACAGTGCTGGAGGCATATATCAAGCAGCATTTCAGCGCTACATTGGCTTACAAGTAGGTTATTTACTGCTCTGTGTATTCAAGATGCTGGATCTCTCCTCTACTATGTAAAAAAGACGCTCTTGTTTTGTGTTTTACCTCACTGGGGTTGAGGTTGAGGCTTTATGTTGGCCAATCAAGTTCTGCAACATTAATCTCACCAGACCATGTGCCTAAAGTTATGTGCACTGGGCAACAGTTGTGTTGGAACAGAAATGGTCCTTACTCAGACTGTGCTATAGCATTTCTATATTCTTAGTGCTGAAACATTAAGATTGCCCCTTACTAAAGATAAGAGCTTACCGTGTAATAGCTGTGGCCTGACACCCTTGTTCATGTGACCTTACTGGTAAAGGATAGAATATGAACAGTGGTTTTACGGTTATTATTTCCACTTCAAGCTGCTCTTTTGGTAAACAGTCTTTAGTCCCAGAAACATTTTTTTTTTATTATTATTATTTCTAACAGCCAACAGTCAGTAAAGTGGCAAAGTGGTTAGCCTTAAGCTTCAAAGCAATAATTTATTCCCAGGCTTGCATTTTCTCCCCATACAGAACATTTGTTTTGAAAATCAACTGGACTTAAAGGTTTGTAAACAAACATCTTTTGTTTTCAAACCTTTAAGTCAGTTGGATGTTAAACCTACATGTTAAATCCTACATAGAATGTCCCCCCATGCCTGCGAAGGTTTCTTGTGAGCACTCAGGTTACCACCAAAATTTGTACAATAAATAAACCTCAATGGCACCTGTACTTAAAAGCACTGTATTTATTAATGACTAAAAGCCCTGTAAGGCACACATGTGGTGGGAAATTACTTTTTTAACCATTCATCTCCGAATCCAAATGTCAGTAAAAGGGACATTTGTTGAGGTGTGAAATACTATTTGGCCATTTTCTCCACCTGCTGCTTCCTTATCATTTCATTTTCACACTCTTGGTACTTTTTCCCTTCTGCTTGAAAGAAGACAGAGTTGGAGATTAAAACAAAATTCACTTACAATTCTTCTTCCTTCATTGGATGTTCTTATTTAAATGTCATTTTAGTTTTCTAACACTCTTTAAAATGGTTGTAATAGTGTTTATGTCATCTAGGAAGCTGATGTCTGTGCTGAAGAGATATCTGGATGTGTCCAGTCGAGGGGAACAGTGTGAGCCCATTCTGCGAACCCTTAAAGCCCTCGAGTACATCTTCAAGTTTATTGTGCGCTCTCGGATGCTGTATTCACAGTAAGTATTCGTCCAGCTTTTCAAAGGTACCTTTACTTAACTTTTCTGAGCCTTGTACCTTAGTTGTTATTTTCACATTAAAAACATATACTCACAGTTGTTTCATTCATGTGTAATATATCGTTGATTCCAAGGAACTAATCTTGACCAGGAATTAAAAATATTGGGTTTCGGCCCATATGTCCAACAATGTTTGCCCCGGCGTTTGAATCTGGCTCACAGCAGTTTGCTTAATGTCACTCCCCACTCTTCTCCCTGATTTCCTGTCAATCTACTATCCTATCAAATAAAGCCAAAAGGCCAAGAAAACATCTTAAAATATATATATATGGGTTTCATCTTTCTGTGTAGATATGAAAAAGACACCCACATTTCTTCCATTTTCCATTGTTTGCATGGGCTGATGTAGCAAAATGGGCATGGGCTACAGGTTGAAATGGCCTTATGAGGACATGCAAATAAAGAAAGCATGCATCATAACCCATAAATAAGACTTTTTGATAAAAACCATGCTATGATAAACGATAAACAAGATTAACCGTTCTTAAATTACAGTTATTTCCCCTAAAGTCACCCTGCTTCAAACAGAAACTACACCAGTGAAGACATGTACTCTAAGCACAGTGACAGTGAAATCTTAAACTAATGGTTTTTGACAGCCTCATGAGAAAAGGCTGCTGATTAGTGCACTAATGTCCTTAATAAGCATTGATGATGAAGTGCAGTGGTGAAATGGAAGCTAATGATGGGGCAGGGATGCTGAATGGGCAGCACAGTGAAACACCAGGCAGACAAACCTCCAACAGAAGAGACTTATGACACCCCTGGTGCTGAGCCAAGAGCTGCGCCATTCGATAAGTGTAAACACCATTTATAACTGCGGCTCAAAAGTTGATGCTGACAAGTCAAAACCCCTGATCTACTATTTTATTCTATGGACACATCTGGGTTACTTAAGGATTTCGATTGGCACTGATACTTTTACTGGTGTGAGGTGGATTAGTTGTAAAAGATAGATTTGGGACCTTTTTATTTTTACTGAGCAATTATAGTTTCAGAAGAGCAAGGGCTTTTGAGAGAGGGGGTTGACTGGGAGAAATTAAGCCTTTTAGTTTGAGTCTGTGGTATCTGGTGGTCTACTAAGGTGCCACATAACCAGATTTTTTTTTTTCCAAGGAGATTTAATTTACTAAAATAGTTTAATGTCATATTTTAAATTAAACTTTAATTTATTCAGTTCAGATTTTAATCTAAATTAAATTGCCTAAATTCCTAGCTGGAGTGCTTGCCATTAGTTCTCAAACTGTAGGATACCACTAGTGGCACTTAGTCTTTTTATAGTGGTAGTAGTTCTGGCCTTAGTCAGGTTTAGTCCTTATTTAGATCCAGTTTAGTTTCCATGTCTGTTTTAATTCTTTGAAGATGTTACTTGGAAAGCGTGTGTGCTGGTGCTTGATGTGAAACAATTGTGAACCACTGGGTTATTCTATTGTACATGTTTTAGGTTGAATTCCAGTAACTAAATACAAGATACAAGATAGTTTGATTTGATTCTTAGAAAGATAAAACTCTAAAAAATCACCTTTGTGCCAGTTATAAGTTCAGATAAATGCATCTTGTGGTATCAGGCATAAAAAATACAATATCAGACTAAATATACAACCACGACTAGTAAAATAGTATATTATATTATATATGGATATAATTGTTTTTCTTTTTTTTATTGTACAATGTTTCTCTTTATACACTGATTTGCAGCTGGGCCTATGTGCATGTATTTGAGTAATGTAGATCTTTGTGGATATTGTATGTGTAGGTGCATAACATTATCTACCATATTTGACTACTATATATATTCACAGGCCTTTGTATGTTGTACAGAAAAAACATTCTAAACATTTCAAAAAGATTTTACAGCACATTCACATAGCTTTGTGATACACAAGAGATTTGAAATATATCAGCTCACATGTTACATTACATTCAAACGCTGCTACAGCCTTCACCAAAGTTTAATCATATTTTTCTTTTTTATTCGAGACATTCTAAAATTGTTGTCTGGCTGCTATGGCCATGTCTTTTCCTCTCCTTTATTTGTCACACTGCTGAGCAATGGATGAGTTTGAGGCTCTACATAAAACTTGACTGTCCATTTTGATTAAATGTCTTGTCTTCAGTTGGTTACATGCTGTACAGCTGTAAGGCATTGCTCTAATAGGACTCTATATTAAAACAGTGTGAACGGCCAGTGTAGTTATTCTTCTTCAACTCCCACACACTGTTAGACTGGATTAAACAGGACAATCGCTGTACCCTGTAAAAGCCCAGTCATAATACCTTGTGTTTTACTGTTTAATCCTACCCCACTTGCTAAATTCAGCATGTGCAACATGGTAATCCCTCCCTCTAGCACTCAAACTTCTATTGTAATTAATGGCCACAGTGACTCCCACTAAGATAGTGTAGACAATGGATTATTAACAAGTGGAGAGAAAGCTTGCTTAACAATTAGAGCAAATGATGTTGGGTCATGATGGATCTTTCCTAAAAATACATTCACATTGTTAAGTAGTTCAACCTCTACTGTGCTAATTTGCTAAAGTAATGAAGATTAATATATTTTGTCCTTTCATTTTTGTTAATGCTATATTAATTTCATTTATGTATTGCTACTACTACTAATTATATCTCTCTTTTGCGTTCCAAGGCTATACGAGGGAAAGGAACAATCAGAATTTGAAGACTCACTGAAAAGACTTTTTGAATCTATCAACAATCTGATGAGAACTGACTACACCACCACTCTCCTTAACAGGGTAAAAGTCCACATTCATATGCCTTTCTACCTCTATAGTGTACTGACTCCTGAAATACCTAAAATAGCTATGGTCCATTTGGTGTTTTGAAGCCAAGAAGAATGATTTGAGTTACATAAACATACATTTTACTAAAGACATTAATGTCCTGTATTAAACTCACTGTATCATGTTAACAGGTGGCTGCTCTGAAGTACCTACCAACAGTTCTCCATGATGTTGAGAAAGTATTTGATGGCAAACTGCTCAGGTAAGCCAAAAATCAATCACCTTATAAAATTCACTGCCAAGAAATAATTTTTGAAACAATTTACATAAAGAACATAGAACCTCTTCCCTTCGTCCAGACAGTTACAAATACTTTTATCCAGCCGTGTACAAGTCAAGTCTTTTGAAGCATGGATGCATTTTCCTATCATGATCCCATCAGTTTACTGAAAGTGTAATTAAGATGTTTGACCCGTCAGCTCCACTGTTCATTATCTGCTGTGCTGACCCATCTGTGACCTGTGTCTTTGCTGTTTATGTGGAATGTTCACATCTGCCAGACCAGTATTCCCCAAATGAATAGATTGCCTGCACAATGTCACATAGGTGAGATCTCAAACACCTGTTCTGTAAATTCAATAGTATAATGGAAGGAAGAGATAGTAAGTCATGCTTTTTCTCTCACATGCAACTTCATTAATCATACTTTACACTTTATTATGCACAGCTTTGCAAACACACTCCAAGCCTGCACTTAAAAGCAAGGTCCCCGCTGCATTCTCTATCAGAAGAGCCCACGGCAACGTTTTCCGCAAAACAACTTGTGTGAATACCAATCAACACAAATAATAACACTTTCAAAGTCATTAAGTCAAATAAGTGTGCACTACATTCCTTAATACTGCGTGTCTCAGGTTTTGTGTCCTTCCTCTAAATAAATGTAATGTAAATCTATTACATTATGCTAAACGTGTGGTATACGAAGATACGAAGTGTGTGTTTGTGCTAATCAACATCAGAAGCCAGATGAACATTGAACACTGGGGTCAAAGGTGGAGCATTTTGTACAATTATCAAAAGTGCCTCTGCAGCCTGTGTGGCAGAGTTGGGGCAGATAGAAACAAAGTGTGAGACCGATAACAAATGAAGATCGAATGGTTGCCATGCTCTAAGCATTCAATCTTACTAAGTGGCTCCACGGCTTGCCATCAGCCTTTTTAATTATTCTAAAATGGTATTTGGTGTTGGGCGCTTACCTGTGTCTTCATTAGAGCTTGTTTAGACCCTTTTTTATGCTCTCACGTCTGCTCTCATTTTTCAGGTCCACTGAAAAAATGCATTTAGTCTAAATATTTTATTACATTTAAAAATGTGAGAAAGAAACAGTAAACATGGGTGCGGCAAAGTGTCTGAATGAATGGTTTTCCCTCTCTCCCCTTAGCTTGGTTGTTGCCCTGGAGTCCACCCTTTTTTAACATGCGTTTTCTTCCTTTCACCACCAAAGACATCCATGGATAACCATTTGTTTTGTTTTAACCCCATAAAAGAATGACACTGAATGGCTGTTTGTACTTGTGTCTGTGTGTTTTTCTAGCTGGCTATTGTCATGAATGTATCTTGAGTTGCTGGGATAGGCCTCAACTGCAGCCCAAACAGAACAACAGAAAGATGATGAGTGCATGATAATTCAATTAATTATTACATCCATTTGCTTTTGTTTTTCCTTACAGTCAGTTGTTACATGACTTCTATTCCTGTATCCCTCCTGAGAAACTTCAGAAACAGAAAGTAGCATCAATGACTGAGATTGTAAGCAGCCAACTCTTCCAAAGACAAGGTTTGTTCCCTACAAAACAAGCACACAACTCCATTTTGATGCAGAGTGCTACATAGTGTGCAGAGTTCTACATAGCATTGCACATATTGCCACATAGAACATTAACTCTACATCAACTAAGTGTGAGATTATACTAAAAGCTCCAGGATTCTGTATTATATTTATCTTGACCTTACAGCTTTTCCATTGTGCTTTATGATCAGCAACACTGCTCTTTGCTCTAAGGGATTTTTCTTGATAGAGCAACACTGCATTTTATATTGGGCAATCCAGTATAGCTGTGCACAGGCATCAGCATGTTGTCCTGATGTGTATGTTTTATGCAAGACCATTCACATTGTCAGAGAAATGATATGAACACAACACAATCTAGTTCAGTGATATTGTAAAGTGGCTCAATTGCACTGGTCTGCACAAGGTGAAATTGCTTATAGACTCTTTCATAGTTAGTCAGGGCAAGTGGGTCTGATCTTAAAATAAATTGTCCTCCACGGGGGCACAGCAGGGGTGTGCATTGTCTGTGTGCTTTTATAATTTGTACTGATATGCAACAGATATCCTGAATGCATTGTCAGTCAGTATAAACTGTGATAGCTATTTCTACAAGCCAAATGTGTAAAAATGGATATGGTCATTGTTTTTACAGAAACAGAACACCCACAGCTACCTCTCAATCTTACATTTCAATCAACACAACAGCACAACACAATCACATACACTATTATTATAATCAGTACAAGTGGTACCTACCGATGCACTGTCCTGTTATAGACACTGCTATCAGAGCATAGATTGTCCAAACTATGCTATTTTATGGATATACTCATAGGAAAGATAAGTTATTGGTTTTAAATGAGGGGGTTCTGGCATTTGTCAAAACACCATGATACGATCTAATTTCCATTACCAAAAAGAAGACAAAATTAAATTATTACCATTAGTGTTCTTATTCATCACACATTGTGTTTTTTTTACTTTCCTATACTCCTTTCTGTGTTTTTTCTCTGGATTGTCTGGCCTCCTCCCACCATCCAAAGGTATAAATGTGTTAGAAGAATTGATGACCTAACATTTCCCATAGTGAATAAATCTGAGAATGATCTAAGACACCAGGTCACCAAACATTGTATGTGTACCCCACATACAGCCTGGTATAAGCCTGTTAATCACAACCCTTAACATTGAGATTAAAATATGAATGATGATGAAATTAGTTTGAGTCCCATGAATTTATCCTTCCTTCATCAGATTATTAAATGCCCTAAATGTTTGTGCATAGTATTGGAGGTCAACACATCAGTTATTCTCTACCAGATAAGGTGTTACCACTTTAGGATTGAGCCCTTTTGTATTGATTCTTACTCAAATTATTCATTTCCTTGTAGCCTGACCAACAAACTCACCCCTCTGCCAACTTGTCAAGATGCTCACAGTCATCCTATGTCACATCCAAGCGGGTTAGAAAGACAAGAAAGACATTAAAGATACATGAGAGGCAGTTGTAGATTGGGAATATGGCAACTTAACACGATCCAAAGGTTAACTTAATGTTGTTTCTTTTTTGTTGTGCACGAGCTGTGCCTTTTTAGGATTAGGGCAGGAGGAAGTGAAGAAAAAACACAAAATAATGACCAGGTAGACAAGGGCTGAGGGATTTCCACAAAAATGGGCAACAACAGATGACGAAGCAATGTGAAAGAGGGTTACTGAGTGTGTGGGTACAAGGGATTTGAAATATGAAAAGGCTACAGGTTGTAATGGTTCAGTGGGGAATAAAACAGTCCATAGGAAGAATGATAAAGTATGACTTGATGAGTGGAAAAAAAGTCTTGTTTTGCTATTAAACTGTCCAGAAATAATTCATATTTAAGACCTGCTAACATTAAATCCATCTTCTAGGCCAAGTGTTGTCTGTGGCATATCCTCCTCTCCACGTTGCCATTGCTTGAAATTGGTTTCTTATTTATTCATTGCTTCATTTATACATTGGTCATTACAGTATAACTGCTCTTGGCCCCTGCTTTTCAGAATCAGGTCCGACACTGACACACACAGAAATTGAGATGCATTGGGATGCTAATCAGAGAGCCTGTATGTGAGATGTTGTTTGCTCAAGAGGTGGTAATATAGGAGGTTTAAATTATATATGTATAACGGCTAATGGCCCCCGGTGTCCTATCACTGAGCTGCAGTACATATTTAATATCTCTACCTGTCGGTGAGCAGGGGTAGCCTGTTCTCAGGGGACAGCTGTCAAGACCCTGACAGTGGATGGCCATAGATACACTGTGTGTGTGTGAGAGATGGATATTTACCGACAGAGGGGTCATTACCATCTATATTTTTTTAATTAATGAAAAGACAAATTGCCATATTGTAACTCCAAACTAACCGTCCTGTACACTGTTAAGGCAGTAAATATTGTATTTGTTTGCAATAGATTTTTTCTTTTTTACAACATTTTCTCATTGATGAAACATACGCTGCTGAGACTAAGGAGCTTGGCCGCCCCTACTGTATACACATACACATTCCCATACTAGCACATATGTGCACTCATCTTGTCATATGGACTAATCTGTTTTTCTGACTAAATTAAATTTACAGGATATGTTATGGCTCAATTTAGGAAAATTATGCTGCGCCCAGAAAACTGTGACAGATTGAGAGCAGCAGCTCAGATAAAGGAAAAGAGATCAGGGAGAGCAAAGAGCAGGCTTACAGAGGGATGAGTCTGTCATTTTGTTTGCCTACTAATTTTCCAAAGCCGGTCAAAGCCCTGGATTCCCTACACTAAACTGAGTGTCTGGTCTGTAAGGAAGGCAGATTAAACAAAAGAATTTAGAGTAAACAAGTTGCCCATAAACAATCTCTCATTGTTAGAACTTCCTTTTGTTTTGATGGAACAGTTTTGACATTGTCCACTGCTGTGATTACTTCAGATGCATGTCACTTTTGATGAATATGGTTCATGCCATGGACTCTACAGTAGGATTTAATCAGTGCTGAGTGATCTCCACCAATCAGCTTTAACAACAGGTCACATTAGGCTCTAACTGTAATCATAATGTCTGTTACATCTGGATTCACAGATTATTGTTATATGGAAAATGCTTAGTTTAAATGTAAAGAAATGCATACGGACATTAGTGTTTTTCATACAATATGTCTTGAAACATTCTGATTCTGAGTGTGTAAGCTTATAAGACCCTTGTTTGTCAAACCAGATGTTAAAGATTGTAACGCAAAGATCTACTAAAATATTTTCTCTAACCCAAGTACATTAAACGTCTTAATGTAGCTCTTAAATCATGTATCAAAAGGGTTTTGTAGATGTTGTGGATAAAAAGAACAAAATATGCAATATGCAATATGCAATATTAATCAGTCACGTTATGTGAAAATTTTAAATAATACCAATTCCCTTTCTCCATCACTTGCTTTACTGCAGTTTGCATCATGGCCTTTATATTACCTTAAGTAATTAGACTGAGAGATATGTTGCATGTTGCAGCAATATTGTATTTCATTTCATGACAGCTCACAAAATGTTAACAAGTACACTTTGTGTTGCTGACAGCAACACAAAGTGTACTTGTGTACTGGCCACAGCAGACAATCTCATCTTTCTTTAGTTTCTCAACTGTCTGGATTGTTTAAAATGTAATTAAGCCATTTTTATTTTCTGCAAAACAACTTTACTAAAATTGACGGCCACTTTATTAGGTACACAGTCTATAAAGTAGCAAGAGAATAAATTAACATAAAAATTATTCTACATTCATTGTAGATTATTTAGCATTCATTTTAGTTTCTAGTTTATTTTTTTTCTGTCAGAGCGATGTCAGCAAGCAGTATCTGTCCTGGTAAGTTAAACGTATGAATCCAGTTTAATGGCGCATTGTGTGATATGGGAAGATTTTCGTCTGTCACAAGAAGGGCATTACCTTTAAAACATGTTTAGGTTACAAAATGGGATACAAAAAACTGCAAAAGAACAAGCTCTAAATAAAGGATGATAGAAGGCACCTACAGTGATGCAAAGTGATGAAAAATGGAATGGAAGACATTTTGTCACTCCCATGCAGGGCGACAGTTGGCATGTCCCCAACCCTTTTCTGCAGATTTAGTTGTTGTTTTGCCTCCAGACCTCCTCATTATCATCTTTTCTATCACTCCATCTTCCTGAAAGCAAAAACTGACAAACAAATGGGGAAAACAGGAGATTGAAGGAGTAAAAAGACATTTCTGATTTAGATGTCCCCCAGAAAAAAGAGTGCATCTTATTACCATGGACTATAGTTTATTATAGCTGGCTGTCAAAGGGGAAAAATAGAGCTCAGCAAAGATGAGCTGTCTGCTGAGCCATCATAGTTATGCTTTGAGGTGATGTGCCAGACCGCAAAACCAAATACATACATTTATGCATTTTTGAAATAACAACACATCAGACAACAATAGGTCACCAAGTCAGACATAAAGGACACACCACACAAAACATGTTTCACAAAAGACTTTTCAATATAAATTAATTCACTAGCCACATTTTCACCCACAGAATTGCCGTTCACCGCCAATATTTGCTTTTTTGTCGGGAATTCTGATAGTTGTACGGGTCTCCCTTATAAAGTGGCATGTCTGTGTAAATGTCAACTTAAATATGACTAGTATGACATCCTAGTCAGTGTCCCAGCTTTTCAAATTGTTTACCTGCTTCCGTCCTCGTAACACTGTTGAACTAATTTATTGCACCATCAGAGCATGTATTGAAAGATTGTTGAAAAAATATGTTGCACACAGCTGTAAAGCCACTAGCACAATTGTTTAGTGATGCTTTAGTTTCTTTGCACACACTCGTTTGTTTATGACTTCACAAACATCTGTGTTCATTTTGATTGATGATTGTCCAGTGGTTTGGTTTGAGGATGCTCCAGTCAGAGTCTTCCATGTGCTTTTATGTTTTCACACTAACTTCTACTCTTCCTCACTTGTCTCCCTCATTGTCAGCTTTCCCCAGCTCTGTTTCTGAGATAAGCTCATCTTCTAAACAGGACTTACAAAACGGTTTTAGGTTATAGGATTATATCTGTGAGTGATGTTAGTCAGCCAATCCCAGCAGGAAAAGTTGGTTTTAAAGCAAGCTCAAAAGTTTTGTTTAAAATCTCCAGTCAGAACAAGAGCTATAATAGTAATAATAAGGATGTTGATGACGATGAACAACAACAACTAAAAAAGGACTCTTGGGGACATGTCAAATCTTTGTGAGGCATTGAGGAATAGACCGCATCACAGTGAACCAGAAAAAAAATGATAAATTAACATTCATGTAAAACAGAAACACACTTAGGGCAAAAGCAGAGACGATAAGTGAAACAGCCACTTAAGACACTTTTTGTTTAAAACACAAGATGCAACATTTATCAAGGAATGTGTTTCTTGCAAATGCATAAATTAAAATAGCTTGTGGGATACAGCTGAATATGAGTACTCCTTCTACATACAATGTACTTTAAATAGCTAGTTACTGTATGTTTAAACTTAATAATTTGTGTTCAGTGTGCAGCAGTGAAATGTTGAATAAACAACATTAGCAATGTGTTTCTTGTTTAAAAATAACCTAGACCTTGACTTGCTGCAGTCTGCAAACCTGCAAGACCATATCAGTGGGGTCTTTAGAAAGATTCTTTATTGATGGAGAGGCACACATATTAACACGTCTTGTGTTATTCAAGAAATACCATATCAGTGTCAGAAGACTATCAGCTGGGGGGCCATTGAGAGAACCACAGATGCCAACTGTAGTTCATTATTTTTTATGCTTACGTTCAAACATTTCAGAGGTGACTTTAAAGGGGAACCTTCTATCTAAACAGATAATATCCAAACATATCCAGTGCTGGATGCACAAGCTTTGTTACTTTTCCTCTGACCAAACATAGAGGCTGACTGTTGCGAAGAAAGGCTTTTGATTGTAATTTCAAAACTGTGGGGAAGTTCATGCTTACCAGTATTTTAAACCGTAAGGTAAGGTTGAGGTACACTTTATTGTCCTTGTCGGGAAATTTGTCCACAGTATTTCACCCATCCTTCAATGCCACTGGAGCAATGGGATAAGCGGTCAGGAGTAGTGTGCCACCGCAGTGCCGGGGGACCCATCTCCAAATCAGGGTAGAACATGAAAACTGCACAGAAAGGCCCAGCTGTCTGGTCCAGGACTCAAACCCAGGACCTTCTTGATATAAAGTGTAAATCACTTTGCCATTTGCCACAAGTAGCCTAAAATGGGTATAAGATAATTTTGTGAGTCTCTTGTTTTCACTGACAAACAAGTGTGCCATGCATTTTTTTTGTCAAGTATAACTGGCTGTGGACACCTCTTGACTGGTGGATTAGTTTTGTCTTTGAGAGTTTGTTTGATGGAGTGACTGTTGAGGCGAGGGTCCACTCAGCGGGCTTGTAGTCTTAGGTTCGTTAATAATGACACTAACGAGCGTCAACTGAAATGAGCTTTTAATGGCCCCTGTTCTACCTGCGGCTACACAGACAGGGATTGGTGGAGAGGCAAGGGGCAAAAGATGGGAACAGAAGGAACAAATAGGGATTGATATGTCAAAGGAGATGGATATTCAGCTGGAGTTCTACTTGAAAACCAAATCAGTTTTCTACACTCACTGGTGACTGCCAGTGATATAAACTTTATTACTTACACATTATTCAAAAAACTGTTACGCAAAATGTTAATTAGCCAATCACCGGGCTTCAAATCAGGTATATAATCATGTAGACAACTTCACAACACCCTTGCTGAAGGTCATAACGTCAGAGTGGTGGAAAGGGTGATTTACTGTAAGTGACTTGACATACAGTAGTTGTTGGGGCCAGACAGACTGCTCTAAGTATCTTAGAAAACACTGATTTGTAGGGATTCCTTTGCACAAGTGCTATAATACTGATGCCAAAGGAACCAGCTCAAAACGTCAGAAAGGCTACAATAATTTAAATAACGCTCATTACATTTAAGGTATGCAGACAACCAATGTATAAAACCTAAAATGTTGGAAAGCTGATGGGCAAACACAGCAGTGGACCATACATATCAAACAGCTTTATACTAAGTATTTGGCTCAAATTGGCTGCTTAATAAATTGGTCAGTGAGTGGTCTGTCTATAAACTCTCCCTGCTCCCCACTTGCTACTCTCAATTTTGCAGTCATGAGCTAAAGGCATGACCATAAAATCTGAGTCCTATTTAGAAATTCAAAAGCAATGTCTTACCTGCCTTACCTGTGCCTTACTTTTTATAATATTGGGCTGTGTGCGTGTACTTGTTGTAGACCTCAGTTTCTGCTTCTTTGAAAAAACAAATAATGGTATTCCCATATCATTTCAAATGTGTTTTCTGTATGCAGTTGGAAAATCATTATCTAATGACGTAAATGTGTAACTATGCCACTGCAGTGCAATTATTTAATCACAGTAATTACTCTTATCACCAAAATATAGTTGTAAGTGTGACATATTAAATGGCTGACTTAATAATGATAAATTAACATTATATAAATGAAGAAACATTACTTTGTTTTTTGGCTGACAGCGCTGTAGAGATGGCTGAGACTGTAAACAGACATTTGATTGATACGACTCCATCGTAAGGTTAGGGTTGAATTTCTTCTTCAGGGGGCCATGGCATCATTATTCATTGCACTGTGGGTGCAGCTGTCTCTACAGGTGCACCAAATGATTAAAGGCCTCTGGGAGTCTGCAATTGCAATATTTTGATCTCCTTTTGAGGGAAAATGTTTGCTATGCATTTTGATCTTTAAGTTTTGAGATAGTGTAATTCATTTATAATATTCAACCTTTTGAGGTTTAATATTATATAAAAAAAATCTTGATTTGTTCTTTCTGATTATTCCTCTCAGATTGTCGGGATGTTTTATTACCCATGATGCTCAGGGAGTTGAGTGTGGCCTTAGCCAGCATGGCCGACGGACCTCACGATGAAAGGAGGAATAGCCTGGAGCTGCTCAACAATATACTCGAAGTCCTCAGCAGAGACAATGTGGTAGGTCCTGAGTGAATGGATTATGTTTGAAAACTGAGAATGCAATAGTGGTGGATTTCATCCCATATCTGTTATATAAAAATCATTGTTTTTAGTTTACTGTCACTCTTACTATTAGTGTTTACTAGTATGAATGTATGAATTAAGCACTGCTATCAAACATGCTATTTCTTGTGTATCTGGTTAAAATGAGGCAGTAATAACCACTGACAATCTGAAAATATATAGTTAAATTTGAAAATGAGTAAAATTGGGCTTAGACAAAATAGGCATTGTTGATGGCACTGAACATTTGATCCAAAAGGCATTGATTAAACTTATAATTACACTAATAATTACAAA
>JAVQKG010187508.1:0-10414 GCA_036025885.1 Hypseleotris bucephala
ACCCTGGTTGAAAATTGTGGAGGTCGCTGTCATGTGTTTGATAATAAATACTGGAACAACAGTCAGGACCAATACAGAAACAACCAGGTCCAGGTCAAAGAGCTGCTGGAGACCATCGACAAAACTGTGGAAAAAAACAGGAGCGGATACTACACCAATGAGATGCTGCAAATAGCCTTCCATGAAAGACAAAGTCAAACTGGTGCGGGGGCTCGCAGGAAGTGTATTATTCTGTAAAGTCCACCCGGTGAATAGTTATTTTTGAGACATTTTCAGTCTATAAATAACATCTGTTTGACATGTCAAAGTCTGCTGTATTTATGTTTATTTTTGTTAGCAAGACAGTCCTCTACCAGAGACCTGGGAGCTTGTGGGTTCTGCGCAGTATCTACATATAGATATATATAGATATATCTGATGTTTTTCCTGGGATCTGCTTTAGCCACTCCTCCAGTTTGGGGGTTACTGCCCCGATGATCATGGGCACCACCAAAGCCTTTATTCTCCAGGCTTAATCAAGCTGTTTTTTGAGGCCCTGGTATTTCTCTAGTTTCTCATGTTCCTATTTCCTGATGTTGCCATCACTTGGTATCGCTACAACAACCAAAACAGCTTTCCTCTGTTGTATGTCAACCACCACAATATCCAGTTGGTTTGCTATTACCATTTTATCAGACTGGATCTGGAAAGGTGTTTCCCACTTTGACCTTGGGGCCTCCAGTCCATACTCTGCACAGATGTTCCTGTACATTATGCCAGCCACTTGGTTGTGCTTTCCTTGCCAGTGTAAGAGTTTGAAGATTCTGCTCTGTCATCTTTGAGATTTTAACTCTTACTTGCCCAAGTTCAGATGGTGAAGACTGAATGGTAAAGACCACCAGGATTCGTCCAGTTCACGTCAAAGAAGATTTATTACAAGTTTACAGATAGATTACACACGTAAAGTTATCATGATCATGGAGCCAACCCCAGAAGAGTCGAACCCCGTCTGAGATTGCCTCTCGATTCCAAGGCCAGGTTGGTTTTATCCGCTCCTGAGTCTTTTCCTACTGGTTGGTCATACTCAGATGTGCTTCATTTCCTCACTTCCAATTGGTTGGGTAACGTCATCTTCTTTTCCTAAATCGGTCTATTGTTAACAACTAACTCATGTAAATCACATGTTGACCTTAGGATGCCTTGGCCCACATGCCTGACCTCAAGTGAGTTACATACCCAACTGTTTCTTTCCATAATCATATGTAATGTAAGCGCTGGCATCCTAACAAAACATAGAACTTGCTTAGAAACGAACCATTATTGCTATGTTATTGTTGTTTTATTGTCACAATATTGCGATGTTATTACCATGTTGTGAAGTAATTGTTCATTCAAAATAGTATTAATAAGCATGAAGTATATGATTAAAAAAAGAACTGTTTAACCATAATATATTTTAACTAAGTACATAGACGTTGCTACTCCTTACCTTGCATCATGGGCACAAAACCAACTCTTTTTCATATCTATTTTCTTATCTTACCTAAAACTAGCTCTTTAATCTTGTGTGAACATGAAGCGAACTGCAGCAAGGCTCTGGAAAGCTATCTGTTTCCAATTGGGGAAAAAAGTAGTCTTTTAACATGAGATTGGATACAGATGATGTCCAAAATCCAAATGCAGCGAATTTAAACAAGGCTGTCAGTTACAGATACGATACTTAGTTTTTTAGGGAAATCCTTTTTTGCTGCACAGCTTGACAGTGAAACAGGATATATTTCTCTCAAGCCAGTAGTACAGGACACTTATAGATACCATATGTTGTCAGGGGCGAAGGCGAACACTATTGGGGAAGCATGTAGGCCAACGAGACAATTCTCATGAGTGAACGGTGGTGAGGTAATATTTGTAGACGTGCGCGGCCGGGGATAAAGAATGGCTCCAATATAAACTGTGTGATTTGTCTCAGGGTCTGTGTTTAGCAGAGTTCAATAATTACTCTGAAACACTCCCTTCATTTATAATCGATTAGACGTAAAGCCCATTTAGTGAGTCAAACAGGGGGAAAGTTAAGAGAGAAATCCCCTTGGTTTTCTGATGAGGCCTTCCTGATGCACACTGAAAAGGCTTTATGTTTTGTGGGTAATTGTAGTTGGTAAACAGTTTTTAAAAAAAGATAGATAGAATATTACATTTATTATATTTGATCTTAAAAAATCAAACTGAATCAGATTGATAGAGTGCTATACTTTTTATTCAAAGCACAATTAGGTGCATTGTTTATTTAGTCCCCAGTCATCTGTTGGTGGTAGAAGGCCAACTCTGTAGCCACAGCTGCCCTGGGGCAAAATTATGTTTTCATTTTTTTATTTAACCTTTATTTTTCCAGTAAAAAAATCCATTAAGATTAATAATCTCTTTTTCAAGGATGTTCTGGCCAATGTACATGTGGCAGCCATACTGAGCCCACACTATTCACCAATGTGGCAAGGACGTGTCTTGCCCAAGGACACAATGGAGTGGGTATTGAACTGCCAACCTTCTTTATTTTGGACAACCAAGTCAGTTTAAGGCACAATATCTGAGAACGCCTTTATTGGATTATTGATTTCCATATAAAGAAACTGAAACAGAATAGGAAAAAAGCTATATCCATGTACATACTAAACATTAACTTGATTGTAGTGCTCAAATTTGGGAATTTTGTAAGCCCAAATGCACTGACAAAAAACCTATCCATAGCTCTTCATTTGCATTTTAGTATTGAAAGGATACAAAGTAAATACTACTACTTCTATTTTCTGTGCATTTACTGTATCCGGAGAAAGGAAGTCTGGTCCAGTGCATTTTTGTGAGATAAAACATGCATTGTTACCAGTGCTAAATTTAGACTTTATCTCCATCTAAAGAGGTCACTGGAGCAGCCTCCTGGTGCAGACTGCTGACAGTGAGCCAAACGTGCACAGTTCAGTACAATGTCACAGATTTGGACCCTTCACCTCATCACCCTGACCCTCAGCCCACACATCCCTTCCCCCCCTCCTCCTCTATATGTTCTCACAGAGGCCTCTTTGTGTTAGACCCAACAGTTCTGAAAAAAAGAGGGCGTCTCAATCTATTCCAGCAGCTTCATTCTTCAATCGCAATGAACAGACAGGCTCCTGTTTAACAAGAAGTAATCCTTGGATAGACTCATGCTTAGAAAGTCCAATAGATTGTTAATGAATAGTTCTGGTTAGCTTCAGCGTTTTTTCTTTCAATCTTGGCCAGACAAGAACTTGAATTTAGGCCATCGCCTGTGGATGGTTTTGGTGGAAAATTGTTAGAATACCATGTTATAATTATTTTTTCCTCATCACCAACACTTTTTGTCATTTTGTTTCATTATTTAATGTATGCTGATGCACTGACCTTCTCTGCAGCTAAGAACATGTGGTTAAACCTTTCTATACACACAGGACAAGAATTGTGGATGTTGTTAATCCTAAATTACATTTTAGCATTATTTTGCAAGAGACAAACAGATTTCATAAAATTTAAAATTTCAGAATTTCAGGGTTAGTTGCCTAATGCATTTAGTAGGATCTAAAGTAATTCTTTGATTTAAATCCAATGAATGCACTGACGTACACTACATAAACATTTCTACACATGTGAAGTTCTCCACGTTTTATCGTCTGCTCTCGCCCTCCTCTACTGCAGGGACCACTGGACCACTGTGATTTACTCACTTAAGTCATAATGCCAAACACACATACTGCATGTAGTGTGTGTAGGCTGCTATGTATGGACATTCTATTCACATTTGCAGTATTCTGTACCTGCACTTGTCAAAGGCTCAATGGGCATAATGTCATGAATGTACATAACGTCATAAGTTGTCTGGATGTCTATGACTGTCTTTAATTTATTAGAGTTGGCATTGACTAGTTAAGTAAGCTTGGCCAGCAAGGGGAAAAAGTAGCTGGCCAGCCAGACTAACTTTTGCCTTCTCTTATACGGCAAAGTTAGTTTGGAAACGCTCCCATAGACGGCTACTTCTTCGTACTGTAGCCGTATAGAAGAAAAGGCAAAAGTTAGTCTGGCGGGCCAGGCTAGGAAAGAAGGCCTTAAAGCAACTTGCAAACAATCCGAGATTTAACAGAAGAGAGTAGGTAACAGTCCCCCCCAAAAAATCATTATTGAACCTTGTAAATCGAAAGCTAATGAGACTGTGTACAAGACAAACCTGGTGAAGTTCAAATCAAGTGTCACAGTATGGATGAAGACCTTTTTATGATGGCTTTATTAGTTGTTGTGGGGTGAATGAGGCTTTAATTTTTTAAAAATTGAACAGAATGAATTCAAAAAGTTCAAAACAGGTCCCCTTTAAATGCGCACGCTGTTATAACTACAACAAACTATGACTCATCATGACTTTGACGTAAATCACAAATAACAGCCCTCTATAAACCCACTTTGAAGTTTTTAAACACTTGACAATAGAATAATGATTCAATTTTTACAAGGGGGCATTTGGCCGCTCCACCCTTGTATGAAAAGTCGTGCCTTTGTGTGCATAAGCTTCTGCGTGTTATTAGTGCGGGCCCATCTGTGCGCACACATCTTCTCTTATTTAAACAACATTTCTGTAAAACTGCCCTTAAGTAACCATTGGCAAAAACGGGGTTTGAGGTTAGCAGACCACCCTACAATTGAAAAGCCAAGAGACAGGAAGCTTCCCCCCTTTTCCCAACCGCAAAAGTGTTACGATTCAGTGGCCAGCTGTTGTGGATCTCAATGGGACTAACAACAACTGAGGTAACCTGGGACAGCCACAGCTATCTACTCTCCATGGAAGTCTGATCTCCAAATACTCATAAAATATAATTGTAATCAATAGTGGTTACAAAAAAGGTCATGTTTCAACCATCTTTCCAACATTGTGTTCAAAAAGTAGCACTGAAAGTTCCTCATAGCATGCTCTGGTGGTCTGAGAGATCTTTTCTAGCGATACTCTGGACTTGTCCTGATTTAATTCAATTTAGATACAGTTTTTCCTTTCTGTTTCCTGATGGCACAGTCCAAATGTGGTTTAGACACGATTTAAAACTGGTTTCGACCTGGTTTAGAACAGTTTTTTCTGCATTGTATTGTATTATGTCACTGTAAGCTTAGCCCTAATGTTGTTTTGCTTCAGACCTGGTTTAGTCCTTACATATTCCCTGTATTGTTCTTAGATATGCAAATTCTCCAGTAATCAATTATTTGTTCTAATGGGTTCAGACCTGGGTTAAAAATGGTATTTTAGGATGGCAGTGGTGTACAGTATTGGATAAGTGTTTGCCTTGCAACCAGAGAGTAGCTGTTCAAATCCCCGCCTGAGCATATATTGTCGTTGTGTCCCTGGGCATTGCACTTAAACCACATTGTGAATGTGGTTGTGTGATTGGTGTTTGTAGGTATTCGGAGTGGCGACAGGCGCAGACTGGCAGCCATACCTCTGTTTGTGTACCCCAAGGCAGCTGTGGCTATACGAGTACTTTACCATGGTGTGACTGTGGAGTGAATGAATAATGGAATTGTAAAGCACAATATAAAATGGATGCATGATTATTATTATGTTTTCTGAGATGGTACCACTGCTGTAACGCAAATATTCTGATCATCACTACACAATTATCATGTTGCTTATAAAACAGACACATGAAATATGGGTGTGAGAGGTGGAATGTGATGTTCATTGATTCATCAGGTCATTTACAGTGTTGTTGCATGTACTCTGTTTTCAGTCACCCAGAGCCATACAGCTGTCCATCTCCTACACACATCCACACTCTGGAGGACACAGCCTCCACATGTCCTGACTGAAGACCCTCTGAGGACAACAGTGGAACATGGGAGAGCAGGACACACAAGAACATCTTATTTTTCAGTAAACAATAATGTATGAAAACATCTTATGAATGCATAAAAACATTTAAGGTGCCAAATAGTTGTTCAGATCATATTGCTTTTTTTTCTTGCATTGTAAAAAAATCAGAGGTGCTGCTTTCCTACAGGCAAAGCAGGCAGGCCAATGAAATATGGGTGTGAGAGGTGGAATGTGATGTTCATTGATTCATCAGGTCAATTCACATACAAGTTGTTTGTGAATTGTTTACTTGGGGCCCTATTGTCAGCCATACTCCTGCTAGGAGACTAAGGCACCCTACTTGTGAGCTCTCTCTCAGTCATTGAGCACTTTGCCCACCCTTGGTTTTGCAGTACTAAAAACACATTATTTGATCCAGCATCATTTTTTGTCTCTTTTGGTTGTACAACTATCCATGCTGCTTAGACCTACCGTTACACATCATAACAGTAAATACAATGGTAGCCCAACTGTGCCATGTGGCTATCTACCTGCTACATAAAAATGTAATTAAAAAAAACTCTCTTCTACAGAGTATGATGCAAACACAGTTGTCTGGCTAGGTAATTGGTTAAATATTTCCACAGACAAACCTAATCTAAAACATGCACAAAAGGCTAATCCTCCAGCTAGTCACATCCTGACCAAGATCCTGGTTCAGATCTGGAGAAGGGTCCAGGGCGGCGCACTTGCCCCAGAAGCAATAATAGGATGGGTCAAATGCCAAGAACAAATTTTCCAAATAGATACCATCAAGTATACCTTAACCTTAGGGTGTTAAAATCAGTTTTCAGCCATATGTGAACCTAACCTTTTATATAACAGAGCTAAACATATGTGAGGTTAATTTCATAAAATCCATAATATTTTATTTTCCTTAAACATAAAACAATGAAAGTGATATTTTGCTACAGGAGCATGATTACTCCTAACCTTTCCATGACTTGCATGTGTGACTTCATATACTGCCCAGGGGAAATGTTAGTTCTTACTCAGAAATTATAACGTCACCTCACCTGTTGGTTTGCATAAGACATAGGGAAATGAAGTTTTTAATGTATGATAATAACCAGAGAGTAGTAATTATATTTGCTGTACATTGTAATTTGCTTGAGAATAGATTGTATTACTAGTTTTACTGCACTATTTTTACTTCTACTTGAGTAATAATATGTAATAATATGAGACAAGAGTACGGGCAAATCGAACCCCCCCTAGCACATATTGTCGTCGTGTTCCTGGGCAAGACACTCAACCTACCTGTGAAGAATGTGGTTTTGTGAACTGGTGTTTGGTGGTGGTCGGAGCGGCCATAGGTGCAGACTGGCAGCCACATCGCTGTCAATGCAGGGCAGCTGTGGATGCACAAGTAGTGAATGAATAATGCAATTTTTAAGTACCTTTGGGTATCTAGAAAAACACTATGTTGGTGTTATGGATTATTATTCTTAATATTTTGCACACTTTACTTTTTACCCTTTTTTGTTTGTCATTGCTAGAATCTGCTGATTATTTTAACTTTTTTTTAATTCAAATGACACCAATTGTTGAAAAAAAAAAATACTTGGATGATGACATTTATTGCGGTAAAGTTACAATATTATTTCCTAAGTTCAGTTTTTGGCTGCTCAGACAGTGGAGTCTTGTATGTTTGACAGTCCTTGGGCGGAGGCTAGTTTGGTGTTTCTTATTAACTGTCTTTCATCTGTCTTCAATAACAATCCAGATGCAACTGAGTCGACCAAAAAGCCAATATATTGACAAAATACAAGGCTGATGTAGTTAGTGGTTTTTCCTGTGTCCTATAAGAAGAAAGCACTGTATAATTTGCATATTAATGTCATTATCTTTGGTCTTTTGAGCCTAATTTCATTTGTGTACTTACTAGTCAGTACCGGGCAATTAAGGTCACTAGCTACCAAACATTGCATCTATTTTTCAGTCTTTCTCACGACGTATAGCCAGCTGCGAATCAAGATTGTCCTGGAAAAACCTCAGCTTTTTTTTTACCTACATTATCAATGAACTGAAAAAACAGCTGCAGACCCCAGTGAGATTAAAAGTTGTTGTCAATATTATATTTGTGCACTGTCTCATACTTAGTGGATGCTTGTCCTCTACTTTATTTTTCCAAGCTGCCATTGAGCCCTACTTAAGGTTTTGCAGTGGTTATCCAATAACCTAAAAGCTTCTTGCATAACCACATTTGGAGTTTGTCTTGTTGTCTGACTTCTTTGGCCAACACCGGTTTCATAAGCATTTGAAATTTGTATTTTGATCTGACTTCTTTAGCCAACACAGATTTTTAAACCATCACTCAAACCAACATTTTTGACTGTGGTGTGGAGAGGCAGTTACATTCTTTTTAAACAAATTGTTTTTCTAAAAGCACTATAGTTTAAAGCATATTTTTCCTTTTATTTTTACTTGAGTAGGTTGAAACTTACAGTAAGTAACAATGCAACAAAAAACAGTAGTGCAGTGAGTGCCATGTAGTGCCAATCTTGTACCTTATTGTGTGTTCTTTTGTTAAGATGGTATCTATGATCCTTTTACTTATTTGGCTGTTAATTGTTTAGAAATATGTAATTTTGTTGTCTGATTACATCAGATCTTACTTTTAGTTACTTTTTACTTAAGTATTACTTCACCAAATACTAAGCCTATATCTCCCAGTCAAGTAATTTTTTAGATGGCTACTCTTTCAACTCTACTTACGCATTTTTTTTGTTCAAGCAACAACACTCTTTTTTGTGTATAGTTTTCAGCAGCGTGGAAATTATGAACCCACTCCAGTGATAGAGCTCCATGGGAAACAGCTCTTTGGCCTGTGCTGGCCTTTGCATTTGGCTTCATATTGTTACTCTAAGCTTTGAAAATCCCCTCAAAATTCAAAAAACCTCCTTTGCTAGTCCTCTGTTCCCTTATACAGAGAATATTAAAGCAGCACATATTTTTTTAATAACTTCACTTTGCAAATCCTTTTCATCCTCTTTAGAGCCACGTCACAATTTATTAGGTGTCTTTTTAGCATATCCTTCCCCCCTACAGTCCATTCACTACAACATTTCACTAAGGAAAAGGATGAATAGTTTCAAATGATTTGATCAAATCATTTCAAGGGTCAGGGACAAACGTCACTGCACTAATTCTAGTATGAGTGGGTTTTTGTCAAGATAGGAGGGCTGATTTTTGTCAAGAAAGGAAAGAAACGCTAATGCTACATCAGACTAGCAGTAAACGGCTGATTGCTTCTTGTCCAGCAGTAGCTTTCTCAGCATGTAGCCTACTGTAACTGTATTTTCCACACTGCACCCTTGTACTACATTTAACTCCCAGCTTGATAATGTTATGACATTGACTTGTGTTTATTGTGACCTAATTATACATTACATGTTTAAATTCACAGAGTGTGAGGCATACACTGTCATGCCATAACTGGGCACAAGTACAATCCACACAACAGTATGTCTTGATCCACCTCAAATGTTTCAAAACGCAGAACTGAACGCTTGAGAACGTTTTTGGGAATGCTTGCTAAGTCAGCTTGTTATGAGCAACTTGTGGAGTGTTGGTTTATTGCAGTTCGCTTATTTTGGGCCTGTTTTCACTAACAACACGTCGCTTGTTTCTCTCACACGATTTGGCAACACTGTTGGGGATGCTTGGGAAAGTTTTTGGAAATGAAAAGTCCACCCTATTATCTCTTAAATGTTTCTCCTTGAGGGCAATCTGTTTCATTCAGCAAGATTAACCACAAGTTTTTTGAGTGTTCATTGCACATGGTCTCTGTACCATGCACTAGTTTTTATACCTACTCCATTGATGTGAAAAAGTCCTGTGGTGCTGACAGTGAGCCCTGGATCATAGTGTGATATAAAGTGGATCCACCACCGTCTCAGGTCAGAGCAATGTCAGCCTCCTCTGACTGACTCTCAGCAGGAAGTGATTCTCTTTGAGGGAGTCCTAGATTCACTTTTAAATCAAGTGGAAGCTGTGGGAATAGGATTATGTAACACACTGACTGATGGTATCATTAATGTGTGAGCCAGCACACACCTCCTGGACTGGCTGAATGACAAAGAGCAATAGCAAATTTAATGTTAAAAAATCATAACAAATCATGATAGTTTCTGACACAGTTGGAAAATTGTTTTACTGAAGTATCTAAAGCATGATCTTTTGATATATATAGGTCATAGACATAAAAAAGTTTAATCTGACCCTGCTCTATGATGTAATGTAAGTAAAGTGTCATTAAAATAATTTTCATTTAGTCCTTCCCCCGGCTTCTACAGCAAAATCATGTCAGACAATAGTAGAGTTTTACTTTAGTCCTTTTCCATGCCTCTACAGACAACACAGGTCTACTTTGCCTCATAGAACAGGATCAGATAGTACATTTTAAACATATATATTTTTTTAATCTCATTTTTGGAAATTAACGGTCTGTAACTTGTAGCTAAAGTTCAGAAATTTAAGAAATGCTTTATCTGACCCTGTTCTATGATGTAAAGTAGATAATCTGTCATATTTATTATT
>JAVQKG010187584.1:0-22567 GCA_036025885.1 Hypseleotris bucephala
CTTTTGTGTAGACGTATCAAGACATTGTTTTTTTTTCTGAAAAAAGTAAAGACAGTGGTCAGATCTAAATTTGTACTTTGGATCTTTTAGTTTAGGGAAAGAAAAGTCTTGGATTATGGTATTTTAGAACAAGAAAAAGAAACAAAGAATGAGAAAAAAAAACTGAAATCAGGGAGAAAAAAACTTCCTCTCCTTAATGCTAAAAAAGCTAATTTTGTCCAAAGTATAATCTATATAGTCAGTGAGAGAAAAATTACAGTTTTTATTTACTTAAATTCATCCTTTTCACTGCAATTATATTTGCTGCAGTACATTACAATAAGCCAATTACATGCCTCATTAGATATATAGCAAGAGATTTAGTGGTTTTCACTGCACCACACATACACATTCTACTTGAACTGATAACCTGGAAATGCACACTTTTTCTCATCTGCTGACAATGTTCCACATCAGTCAAATCAAGTTTAGACGTGCCCAGACATTTTGGAGCTTCATGCAGGTATGTTTTTGAAGTGTCAACATGACACTACTGTTTGTGTTTAGGGGCACTTACCAACTGTATGTAATTACATATGAACATTGGACAAAATTGTGAAAACTTGATGATGAAAAAACTAACATTTCTGACAATACTGACAATATGCTGCTTAATACATCATTATTCACCATTTATTTAAATAACTGGAAGCAGTAAGATATTTTCTCTCATTAAATTTTCTGGCTTACACCTGAACTACTAATTGTGTGAAATGTTAAAATCCAGTGCAAAAAATTCTATTTTGCCTCTTTCTTTCCTTTCCTCTATCATGGTCTCACACACTTCCTTGCGCACACAGAATTAATATTTTGAACTAAAAATGAACCTTGCTGTGAATAAGGTAAAATAATATCACTTTATTCCTGTTAGTTTATAGTTCTGGATATAGATAATGGATGTACTGGTATGCACCAATCAGAGCGCTGCGGTCCTGTGGAAGCATGTAATTGGTTAAACAGTTCTTTCCCTCACTCTAAAAAAAAACCCTTACAAACCGAGTCTCAAAAAGTCTTTTTTGTCAGATGACTTAATTGACAATTTTGCTCAAAAAAACAAGAACAAAAAAATCAGATGGTGCAGGTGAGAATATTACAAATGCCTAATTGACCTGGGCATGATTTCCAATTTCAGCCATTGGTTCAATGTCAAACCTGGGTTACTAATGATACAAAATTCAGACCAACCCAAGCACCACTAATATAATTTATAATTTATCCAAGATACTAGTTGATGACAATTTTATTCCCAAAGTAGGCCCTTCTCAAATCAAGTAGTTTCTCTTGCAAGTACATTGTTGTTAGCCACATGTAAGCACTGCAGCCCAGCCTCATCATTAAAAAGAGAAAATGTTTTCAACCATAAATCCAGTGGCTTCCTGACACAAACAGGATGTCAGCTGTCTCCCTTTCCGCTTCTGCTGGTCCCCATGTGTTCATAGATAAATTGAGATACAATGCTAGTACAGCCATGTGGCACTTTGAAATTTAGATGGACATATTGCAGAAAAATATTCCAGTTTGGGGCCTCTAGCTGGTTACTTGCAGAGTCTTATTTGCCACAGTTACAGACACTTTCAGCAGGGGAATGTAAACACAGCAGAGAGCATAACAAACCAAGAATCTAGACCAAGCTCTTGTTTTTGTCCAGTTTTTGTTTTGTAGATGTGCTCCTGTTGTCTTTGGCTCCATAGGGAAGCCATGGAGGGACTTAAAGAGCATCAATAACATAGGGATCTGACTGAAGACTAGGGCAGCGGGATGGCTTAATACCATTCATCCACTAATTAACTAATTGAAAGAGAAAGAAAGTTGTAAATCTGGTAGTACAAGAAGCCGATTATGCCCCCTACTGTAGGCGTCCAGAAAGCATTTAAAAATGAGCCGTAAAATCAGGTGTACAGAAATCTTGTGCTTGAGGCTCATATTTGTCAATGAGATCAATGCTCTCTTATTACTAACACAGCCAAAGGGTCATAAAGCTAGGATTTATTGTAGTTTCTTTTATGTCTGGGGGGATTTAGAGGCTGTGTAGGTTGCCCATAAGGTCAATCACATGACGCTGTAAAAGAGATGTAACCTACTTTTTACACACAGCGCCCCAAGATTGAGAGGGATAAGATATAGAGCGAGATTCAGTGCAAAGAAATAGACTCCATTTTTGTGAGGGTAGTAGTAGTAGTCCTCCTCCTCCAGCTGTCAGCCCGGCTCTGTTGTCCCATGGGGGGTTGCCACGGTGACAGGAGGCCACATGTCTTGGGGGCGTCGTTTTTGGTCAAAGGACTCCATTGTTCTTGTGTTAAGCCGTCTTCAGTATGCCCGTCTGCCAGGGAGAGGATAGGACCTTTGGGCTTCACACCCTTGCGCACAGAGCAAACCCCACACCCACTTTTTTTATAAGAGCTGCTGGCGTTTAGTTGGACATGCAAACAATGAAAAACGCCTGTTCAAAAGACTCCCCCTAGTTACAAGTGTTTAAGAAAGCTAGAGGTGGAAGAATCTATACTCAAGACTGTTACATGCTAATAATGTATTATTTTTTATGTAATTGCCATTTTTAGAAATAGGAGGACAAGTCATAATAGAGTCATAACAGACACAAGATCTTAGACTTCCTTTCTTTAAGATAACACATGGTTTCCTCTGACAATTTTGATCTTTTTTGTGGTCAACAAAAGCGGCTATAAACATGTTCTTATCATGACCACCAGATGGCACACCAGTTCCACTGCAAGGACAAAAATATTTCAGACTAGGACCTTGGCACATAGAATGCAGCCGGAAACCTCTAGTGTCCTTTAGCCAAGTGACAGAGTTGACGTAAAAGCAGCCAGTCAATTACCCAGTGATGGATAGATTACCACCATGCATCAGTCTAGGAGCTTTTTTAAGTGAACAAAATTTGAAACTCAATTTGTTACCGCCATAGTGTGATAGATGAAGGCAGTAAAGACGAAACTGTTTAAAGTGAGGTTAGGGATCAATTTACTCTCAGACAGTCGGCTGAAGTCAAAATGTAGATCACAATAATAATTTATGTCTTTATGCCTGTAGTTATGGCAAAGTGCTTTAGGAAGTGAGGGGAAAGCTACTGTTCTAGTGGAACTGATCACACCACTGGGACAATGCATTTGTGAGCAGTGGCTGTTTTATTACTTGGATGAGTTCCAGGCAAATGAATATAAATCATCACTTTAAATGAACACCATTTCATTGAATTATGCTGTCTATAACAACAACCAAAGCAATCAGTAGCAAAGAGTCTACCAAAGGCATGTTCAGTACTGAGAACAACCTTTAAAAAGTCATTTGAAAGACTAGTTATCCTTCTACCAAGTAATAAAAGTCTTTATTAAAACCACACAAAAGATTTGTATAAACAGTTGTCATCTTTTAGATTTTGGTTATGACAGAACCCCCGAAACCACAAATAAACTGCTTTGTAATTAGACATGTCAGTATGAAGCACTTTTCTCCGCTAATAATTATTCCATTAATCTAGCAACATCCAGCAAGTCCCGACAGCTGGAAAATGTAGGATATCTTCATCTATGCACAAAGTATTGACTCAGAAGAGCTTCATCCAGTGCCATTGTAAAGCACGGCTGAAGATGCACTGTGATTACCAGCCTGAGTGGTGGGTATTGATCTTGAGGTGGTCAGAAGAGATGATTGGACTCTCACCGTATTGACCGACTCAGTTACTGCCAGAGAAAAACTGGCTACAAATTACTTGGCAAACTCAAAATAAATCACAGGGAACAAAGGCATCAATATTTTTAGGTAATGTGAAATAAACCAACTGTTCTTTGGTAAAACATTTCATTTAATTTCAAGAGATCCTACAAAGCCAATGAAGTAGTCTACAGCTCCTTTGACTCACAGTCAGTCAAATAGGCAGACAGTCCCATGTGGTTAGCTTAAATAGTCCAATTAATAATCATGGGTGAGTCACTTCATGGGCCTGAGCAGGCAGGGCGGCGCTACGTTGTCGTCCCCTTGTCCTCCTACGGGACTCTTTGATGGACTCTGGGGAGGTTTGGGGAAGCCAGGCCAGTCCCCCACTGCCATCATCTGCACTGTTCTTGTTTCTCAAGCTGCGGCGCACTGAACGCTGCCCTCTGCTGGCCACCGGTTTAAACACATCCTCAAAGTTAAAGTCATCTTGCCATGGAGGAAGACTAGATTGGACTGTTGTGTCTTCTTGACCATCAGAGCTTGAATGGGCATTGTCCTGCAGTTGAACCGTTTGGTCTTCCTCTCCTTTCTCCACTTCATGGTTTGTTTTATTTTCTGGGTGACTGTCTAGGCTCTGCTCTTTATATACTGAAATTGTATGTTTCAATTCTTCACCCACTGAAACGATCAGTGCTGCTGAATCCAATATGATGGGAGCTTCTGACTCTGTGCTTTGTGTATCTAAACAACTGGCAGGGCAAAGTTTGTGATTGTCAACTTTAGTTTTACTTGACTGCACTTCACCCAACTTCTCAGTGTTTGTCTGATTTTCACAGTTCACAGTTGTATTCTCCTCAGTCTTGTCATGTAGTTTCTCGTCTGATTGGTCACCATTACCATCAACCCCTCCTCCCTTGACCGCTTTCCCTTCGATCTTTGACCCCGACAGCCTCCTGCTCCTCCGCCCGCCACTTCCTTTACCGCCCGCAGGAAATGAGACAGAGACTTCAGGAGGTGTCGAGGCGTTTAGGGCTGCAGTGTCACCTGTGTCTGCTGTGTGGTTGGACGCCTCTGTCGCTGGGTCACCGCTGACTGATTTTCCATTACAGCTAGGGTCCAGGTGAGGCTCCTGGCTTGGGGCTATTCAGACAAAAAAGACACAAACATGCTCAGGGTATTGCTAACTGATGAACCATGAACGTGCATTTTCTTTTTCAAATACCACTTACACAAAAAACACATTTACATGCTCATGCCTCATGATATGACTATAGTGTAAAGGTTATTGATTTTTGGTGTGTTTAAGAACAGACTCAGGAATGGGAAGATATTGTTTATTGCAATAAAAAGATTGACAATTTATCATTGCCATTTTTGAGAGGGGCCATAGGAGCAGACTAGCAGCCATGCCTGTGTCAGTGTGCCCCAGGCAGCTGTGGCTACACAAGTAGCTTACCACCACAGAGTGTGACTGGAGTGAATGAATAATGCAATTGTAAAGTGGCTTTGGCTATCTTGAAAAGCCCTATAAGTGGTATGCATAATTATATCAGAAAAAAATCTATGTTGTCCCATCCCTAGACTGCACTTTACAAAATTAAACCTTGTGAATGTTTGTTACTCGTTTGTTAAGTGCTGAGTAAAAACAATTTAGACTTAAGCCAGTGCTGTTAAGTTTGAGTATTCATCCACACTCTCAACACTTTCTGTCCTGCTCTTAAACAGATGTTTTCGGTCAGTGAATATTTACCTGTGTTGGTTTCAGAAAGAGACTCTCTGAAGGACAGACCAAAGGACAGCCTCTCTCTTATCGGGCTGAGGATGGGGGTCTTAGAGGCATATTCTCGGGATCCATACAGGCTGTGGTCCACTTTCTTGTTCCAACGCCGCGCTGCTGTGGTTGTCTGTAAAAATAATAGCGAGAACATTTGGCCATTTACTAATATGACAATTGTAGAAAGACAAAAACTTATTCTATGATGTAACTGGGGCAAAGCTATCTGTCTAATAGACCGGTGAGATAGTAATAATAGTCGTTAATAGTCGGTAAATGACATCTACCTGCTGCAGTTTGTATAATACAATATTCAAAAACACTGAAAAGTGTGCAATAAATCACACTTAGCAGCTAAAACAAAGGACAAAGTCTAAATGCTATCATTATAGATTATACAATGTATGATTTTACATTGTTTTAGTTGTTACCAATGCTGATTATAATCTGAATATGACTTTTATAAAATGCATTTACTGAAGCCTGAAATATTACATAGCAGCAGGCTCAGACAGTCGCTGATGAAAATCCTACTTAGAGCAATGAGCCTTGTCTAGCGACATGCTGACACCCCACCCTCTAAACAGAATGAAACTTAAATTGAAATGTAGACAGCTATTGTATATACAGCCAGCAACTGATAACCACTCTTAAACAAATGCAATACTTTCTTTGAAAATAGAGAACACAGAACAAGTTTGTAACTCCGCAGTTTAGAACTTCTCACAGTTGCGATAATTTACTTTTCAGCATAAACAACCCAATGGGATTTATTAATCTAGCTGGCTCCTGGCAGCCAAAGTAAGTTTTAGTCAGACTGTGCAGCCATCAGTTCGGTGAGTACCTCTCAGTGAGAAGTGAGCATATCCATCTGAAGTAGTGTAAAAAGAAATCAAAAGAGCAGGCTCAGCCAGCTCACCTTCATCTTCCCAGAGGCCGTCTTGGCAGCGGTGCGTGTCGACCTCTTCACTGGTTCACTCTCCTCTGGCAGCTGAGGGAACACAGTGGAAAATTATACTTATAACTAATGTCTCTCTACCAACCTCTCTCACACAAAGTCAAAATCATCCATGTGATTAAACTTAGATCTAGTGGAATTAAACAGAGCATTAGATGGAACATGTTATAATCCCTAACTTATTAAAAAAGACTATCTCTTCTGATGAATGGAGATTTCTAAAAGAAAGACCAAGTTGAGAGAAATTTGTAGAAATGGCAGACCTTTCTTTTTCGACTGCTGGAGCGAGCAGGAGCCTCAGTTGTATTGTGTGTCACCTGCAAAGGGAGATTTAATGACTTTTGGTGCATGAATGAATAAGGTATAGAAGACTACAAAGGAGGAAAATAGCTGTTCTTTGCTAATAACAAGACTTTTCTATATGCTGCGTGGTATTGTACAAACAGTCTATTGTAAAAACAGAATATGACCACAAGGATCTCTCAGAGGGAAAATAATCAGACCTTTCCCCTTCTGTTGCTGCTTCTGCCAGAGGCTGCTGCTTCTCTGTCTGTTTGAGGCTGCTTCTCTTCTTCTTTCAGTGGCTTAGGAGGCTGGATATCCAATGGGGAGGATGTTTCTAGTGCTTTAGTTTCACATTCTGACAAAGATACAAATATACATTCAGGAAACATGCACACAAACAATGCTTGCAGACAGATATATTTTTGTATAAGAAGTACTTTAGAGTTGACTTTATGACATAATAGCAAGTAAAAAAATGATAAATATGTCCAAACAATCGATAAATATGATAAATATGTCCAAACAATCAACAAACCAGTCTCAATCTGAGACAGAGACTCCTCATTGAAAGCTGCATCCAAATTTAGTGGCTGAGTGTTTAAGATAAACTCTGTAAGAAAAACAAGAAGTTTGAGAACATAATAGAGTTTAACAGACCATAGAATAACCACTGAACAAACTATTTTGAACCTTCAGCATTAGCTGCTTCGTTTTCAATCTCCTCCGAAGGGAAAGGAATCTATAATAAAAAATAAATAAATGTAAAAGGCTCACATGAGCTAAACTATAGTGTGGGAAATTATATTAAACTGAAACATGTTTGGGTGTTCCTGGTACCTTTCCATTCTTCTCGTCACTGTCCTCTCCTGTGGACACCATCCTGCGACTGCGAGGCATTGATAGTGTTGGAGAGGCACCAAAATTAGAGGGGCTGTAGAGCTCTTTTTGTGGTTGTGTAGATGGAGATTCAACTCTTTGAGGAGTTTTGAGCAATGAGCGTAGTTTTAGGGCCCCTCCAGGTGTAGCGGCCCGTGCTGGAGTGCCCCCCTTCTGTAGTGGTGTACTGGGAGGCAGGGTTTTATCAAACAGCTCAGGTGGCAGTGGCTCTCCGAAATGCACCTGTTTCTTCTTTTTCTTCACTGTAGGACTACTAATGGCATCTGCTGTAGACAAAGACACAAATGATTAGAGGACAACCACATTCTACAAGTACCATACTGCTTTTCAATCACTCTATTGCCTTCTTATATAGATTTAACTTAAACAAAAATTCTCATACATGAACCTTCCAATTTTAGAGGGGGGTTTAGGTGTTCAGCCTTGGACACTAAAATGCTGGGACACTATCACTCCTGTGATATCTTATCTAGCCATGTAGAGAAAGTAATAAATTAGGCATAATGTTGGTATGTTGTAGTTAGTGCATGCCTTCACCTCTGTACTGATCCTTGACAGTTGAATGTCTAAATAAATGTACAACCGACTTTTTATATTTCTTTTGCTTTTTTTGAACAGTTCCTTTATCTTTACATCCAGTGTTACATTTCCCCCATGTTGATTTGAAATAACTAATTAAAACTGCCTCAAATGCAAACACTTGTAATTGTAGCTGCATGTTGCAGTAAACCAAGCCCAAGACAAAAGACCTGTTACTCCAATGCAGTCACAAAGAGCAGTGTGTTTACCTGTGGGCTTCATCTCCAGCAGAGAGGAGATGGATGAGATTTGGAAGCGGGAGGCAGGCTGCGCTGGAGAGTTAGCAGTGGGGTCATGGGGTGTTGTCTGGTTGATACTCTGGAGTTCAAAAACAACCTCCTGTTGAGACAGAATACACAAGATCCAGAGTGCTGCTGGGGCGGGATTGATGTTAAAACAACACTTCCAAGTATATTGCGGTCAATAAGAGGATATACAATTTTTAAGGCAACACATGTGGAACACCAAATTAATACACCGCAGTTCTTAGTTACAGCCTCCCAAGAGTACAACCTTTTGGTTTGTTACTGTCATAAAAATAATCAAACTACTATTTAGACAAGTGTGCATGACTCACATGAGTAGTTGGTCAAAGTAAAAGTTTGCAGATATTAATTGCAGAAGTAGCTAATTTCAATCTTGAGGGAAATAGTGTTATTTAATTAGGCATTATGTACTTGTTTTTTCAATTTCTTAAAGCATTAAAAAACTGGCGACATTAGCTTACGGCACAAATAATGTTTCAAATAATACAGCCTTCACACAAATCTCACACTCTCCATAACCCATTTATCCTTTACTTTTCTAAATGTAGAATGTTTGGGATATTTTCAATAATAATAATAATAATAATAATAATAATAATAATAATAATAATAACTTCTAACCTGGTGGCCTTCTGTAGGTGACCAGAGCTGGGCGTCAGGAGAAACTGGCAGTTCACTTCCATTGAATGAAGATATTACCAATGCTTGTGTTTCATTTGACTTGAGTCGTTTGGGTTTCACTGATGCTTCTTCCTTCTGTGGATATAAATTCAAACTAGCTATACATTCGTTATATTTTTAAACTAACAACAAATACAAGTATTCACTAGTCTAAATATACTGTAGATTATTTACTAAACCATAACACCCAAAAGTGTATTTAAAAACATAGAGAATCTTCTATTACTTACAGGAAGTTAAAATAATGAAATGCCTCTGAAAGTTAGGCCACTTCACAGGTGCTGATAACTTATTTACAGCAGTCAAGAAAATTCACACTGACTGTACCTCTAGCTCCTTCAGACTGAAGTGAAGAGTAGGGTTGCTGTCCTCTCTAATCTCTCCCTCACAGCCTTGAGAGGGGCCCAAGCGCCTCTTCTTGTTGGGTGGGAGTGGCATCGATGGTGGGTGGTTTTCTTTCCCAGCTTCAAGGTTTTCTCCATCTGAAAATTGGAACAGTGTAACAATTATCATTCAGTGACTTACTTCTAAAAATTCACTTTTTAATACACTGGTTTAACTAGAATGGTAGTATGAGTAGACTGTACCCGCATTGCTTGCTCAGAAAATATAATTACAAGAAACAATACTATTAGAATCCAATACCACATGATTGAAATAAAAGTAATTCCACAGTAATTAGAAAACCTCAATATAAAACATACAGTTTAGGGTTAATAATAACAAAATAAAAAAAAGATCTGGAACATGTTACCACAAAGAGAACAATATACAGTACCAAGCAGAAGCATTACATTGTTCTAATGCAGACTCTTTGCAATGAATTAACCCAGCGCAACAGTGTCCCAGACTTCATGAAAGTCATGCTGGCATAGCTCCCTGTTGAGTAATGGAACTATTACTCCCGAAGCAATAAAGCAGTCTCACCAGACAGATAATCTCTTGTCGTGATGCATCCTCCAGTGTTGCTGTCCTGCTTTGACATCACATCCTCACTCTCCTCCACTCCCATCAGGCTCTGGAAGGAGGCCATCTTCTGCCTCAGCATGGAAGCTACCCGGGGTTGGAATGGACTACTCCTGACAGGCTGGAAAAGTTGAAGGGAAAAAAAATCTTCTTAGTGATGGAGCTTGTGGACTTCTCAAACTGGAGAAGTGCTATCCAAGAGCGGCAGCAATTTTATCATGTACTCATGTCACTAGATCAGCTTGTGTAGTTAAATAGAAAATTACACAGAAGTAATTTTTCTTTGGTCTACTTTCCATTCCAAATATACAACAGGGTAAGCATAGTTTTGACAAAATGCACCCCTCACTGCTTTTATCACATGCTTAGTTGCCATGGCAATAGAAGAAAGAAACCATGAACAAAGAGCTGTTTAGTATACTCTCTGTTATACAAAATAGTTCAAACTAAAGGTGTACCATAAGCAAAAAAAGAAAAATTTAACCTGTAGCCTAAATCTGTTTTCACTTTGAACTACAGCATGTGTGCAATTTGCAGTGGTACCTTGAAATAAAGAAAAAATGGTGCAGTGTTGCTCAGTTAAATATTGATTGGAAAAAGATGTACTCCAAATACATGCTGTTACTAAGTGACAAGGAACGAAAAGGTGATTGTTACTATATCCCTTACTACTCAAATTTCCTCGAATTGTATGAAAGTAAAATAGGGTCACCTCTGGAGTGTGTGGAGTGGATGGAGTCTTCATTCTCTGTTGTGCCATGAAGCGGATGAGAGAGTTTGTTTCAGGAGAGCCACGGACCCCGATGTTAGACCTGCGCCTTGCTTTTAATTGTGCTAGACGTGACTTCTCTAGAATAACAGAAATTAAAACGTATGTAAAGTATAAATTGTGTTTAATTACTATAATCCAGTTTATCTACACAAAAGTCTTCAATATTACCTTTGCGGTTTGATGAGGGCAGTGATGCTGGGATAAAACTTTGCACTGAGATACCAAAGTGAGCAGCAGTTGCTTCTGTGAAATTCACCGAGGTTGAAATATCAGTTAAAAGAGAAGAGTCCTTCTGCTCCTCCGCAGGGGTACTACAGTTCACCTCAACATTGGACATCTAAAGAACAATTAGGTACACTTTAATGTTGGCAATGTTAATAAAATATCAGGTTTGCCATTTAGTTGAACTATAGCACCAAGAGGCAACAAGATCTAGCAACTGTAAGTAAGTAGGGAACAGGACGTGTTGTTTCTTGTGAAGTTGGTTCTGCAAACCGGTGTTGCCCTGTCGTAGATGCTAATAGATAAAACCTCGGGAAAAATTAATCTCGCATGCATGAAATGCATATATTTGTATAAACAAAGTCAATTTCTCGGCCATCGTCTACACCCTACAGTGTTTGTTAATGGCTATCCTAATGTGGAAGCTTAGCAAATACTGTTAGCGTTAGCCATAGTTATGTATAGCTAATCTTTATTTACAGTGTCTATATTTAATATGGTGGTAGAATTAGGTACTTACTTTTACGGGTTACAATAACGACGCGTAATAGTTAAAATATTTTAAATACAAAAGAATAAAATTTCACAAATATGCCATACTTTGGCCTGTAATAAAAAACGTCAACAAAAAGTGTCAGGCGTCGGTTCAAAATACCCTCCACGAGAGCCTAGCTGTCGATACAGATATCCCTCCGCGAAGAGTCCCGACATCAAACGCAGGTTGAATTGTTAAAAAATTTAGTGCGTTTAAAAATGTTACATTAGCATGCTAAATGCAACCAAAGCGTACAGTAAAAAGGCATCAATGTGGCGAAAATAAATACCACATTGTTTAGGACTAATTTTCGTGGACCGGAACTAGTTTAATATGAATTGTCCAATAGAGAAGCAGAAAAGAACCACGTGTGTTTGTCAAGCATGCGTGTTTGTTACACAATAATGAAAGTATTTTTTATTTTATTACATACATTATTATTATAGAAAATAACAGTTATACACATAACTATTGAACATGTTGTTGGTATTGTTTTTTGCAGGCTTTTTTTCTACTTTTTTTTGTGAATGTTGACATTTCCCCATCTGTTGTTGACTGTCTGGCTGTGCTAAAACTTAGCAGCTAGAGCTCCAGGCAGCTTTCCCTTTATTTGATCTGATGCTTATGCAATTATTGGCCACAAAATACAGTTAAGCTACACAAAAGACTAAAGGGTGAATATATTTTTTGGAAAATGTATGTAGCTAATCTGACTTCAGTCAAATAAAAAAACATGTAACCTGTTTAATATATGCACAAAATATATATTCGTACATGTTGCAGATAGCAAAGCATAGCCAGACAAGCATACATTCTCAGATTTTGTAGGTGCAGAGATCATAATGCAACTTTGAGGAAGCTACTTGCAGCTGGGGCTGTCTACCGGATCAGGAATATGGCTTCTCTTGAAGACTGAAAGAACTTTGACTGTTTGGAGTGCATCCACAGAAGGAAGCAGGACCCTAGACACTTGTGATCCTACCCTCTGTGAACACCAGTCAACCTGCTTTACTTCCCTCTGAGTAGAAGTTCTGTTTATGTGATATAACAATCTTTTTGTTAAATAAAGTAAAAGCTAAATGAGAATTAGAGAATTACTGTAGGTTGAAGTTTAAAAAAAATCAGTGTAGGCACATTGTCAATTGTGTAAGTATTTTAACTGCCAAAGATTGTAAATTATGTATTAACTTTCGCATCCATTTTCAGCAAATGTTAATTGTACTGGCTGTACTCTGTGGAGAACATTAGAAATATATACAGTTGTAATAAAAACTTTTTATTAAATTGGTTTTAACTCCTTCCCACACACATTCAAATGCAGGTGCTATGTTTAGCTCAGAGCAGCAGCACATGGAGAGCTTATACAGCTCAACCCAGCATAATGGGTTAGAATCTTCCCAAGCTCGGTAATCAGAATTTCTTGGCACTTCTTCAATGTCCTTTACAACAATCTATAACAAAAATAAATAAATAAATCAAAACCAACAGAGTATATCTCTATTTTTATTTGTGTATATATACACATATAAAAAATAAGGACATATGTACAATGATAATAAATATCAACATGTTTGTACAAGTGAAATAAGTTACTTTAAAACAAACAAAATATCAATAACAACAAGCAAAAACCAGGCATTGTAAAGTAAAGGTTATGTAATACTAGTCATGTATAAGAAACAGAACTGAAGCATTAACAGTGTGAGCAAACAGTTGTTTAAGAAATTAGCAGATGCAAAGCAATGAACTTATTTTACATCACATATACATTTTCTTCAAGCATGTCACCTGTTGTCTTTTTCATTAATTTTTTGCAACATATATGATTTATGAAAGAAAAAAATCCATCTGTTAAAAGAACAGTACCAGTGTAAAAAAGAACTACTAAAACTACTAGCTTCAGGAAACTAGACAGTAAGAAGCAGACACCATTTGTCACTCATATAAGAATCTGGTCTTTGAGGAGGTGCCTAATCAAGCAATTTGTAGTTTTGGTTCATTTTAAAGAGGAAGCAATGGGATACTCCAAGCCTTCTTTCAAAGATTAGCATAAGGCCAATTTTAGCCAAAATAAATGTTTGGCATGGCAACAAAAGGACTATTGAGACTTAAATGTTAATATTCATCAAACAAAATTTAGTGTTTTAACAAACAAAACTGCAGTCTACTTTGGCTTATCTGAGAGGGTGAAGAGGCACAGAAAAGTAAACATGTCGAAATGCAGCCATGAAATCCTGTACAACCCTTAAAACTTAAAAATCAGATATTTTTTCTTCAAATATTAGATTTCACAATATTAGTGGCTGTAAAAGTGAAAATGATCAGTCAAAATGACGCACATCTACAAAGGTGATCATATCAAAGATGTACAGTTCACTTGCAGATAATCATGCAACAATAGGAGGATCTGCTGCTGGCCAGATGACTCTTCTTCTTCAACATATTCTACATCCCATAGAGTGCTCTGTACACATTGGAAGAGTATTTTTTTCCTCCTCTTTTCAATGTTGCTGTGTGCCCCTGGTCCCGGCAGATGTCCCAAAAAGCAGAAAGCAAACCCTGATGGACAGAAAAACTGAGGACAAAAGAAAAAATTAGCCCAAGTTCGACATACAGTATAATGTGACTTTTGTGTGCAAGTACAAGTGTGCACTCGAAGTTTTCAAAGAAAAAAAAGGGTTAGCCTACTTTGTAGGACATTTGTTATAGTGTCACTCGGGCAGGTGTTTCAGCTCAAAAAGTTTGCAAATTCTGTGATATTATTAGAAAATAACACTGATTACTAAATATTTCAAACTACTAAACCCAAGTCTGTACAACTGATCAGTTTAAATATATTCTATTATTTTAGTTGCTTTTGAGCAGGTTTCATGATTGTTTAATGATTGTTGTTAGTAAAAAATGTTGTTGGTTAAATTTAGCACAAAAGAAAAAAACAGACTCCTTTATCTATTGTAAATAGTAAGGTACTGGTTCTGTTTTTTCCATTTGCCTCATGTCTTTCTCAAGTGTGTAATTTAGTATGACTAAACTGATAACACAGTGCAGTGCCTATTCTGCTGCCGTTATTATAATTAGTTGTATCTTTTTGAAAACACCAAATAAAAGCACTTTTCTCCGTTTTGTTTTCTGTTTTGAATTTGCTGTATGTAAAGAAGCTAAATATTTTAGTAGAAAGACAAGCTGATATTGGTCAACAGCTGTCTTAAGATGACATGCAGCAAGAGAGATTGGCTGCAACATGGGATAATTTGGGAAAAACTTTTGGAACAAAGTCCCAATAGATCAGCAACTTAACTACATAACTTCAATAATTACTTCTTCTATCAAGTGATCATTAGAGAAAAAAGGTAATAAAAAAACTGAATAACAATATTACATTTATGTGTGTACCTTCACTGTCTTGTGGCTGAACCCATCTAAAGCCTGTAGTCATTCCAACAGCAACCAGTCTGTCCATTGATCTTTTCTTCTAAAACACCCAATTTTTTGTGTTGTTTTAGTGAGTTTTACAGTGCTCTTTCTTCATATGTCCACAGTATCCAGGTCAGTCTCTGGGCCTCGGTCAAAGGCAGGGGTGTGGGACAAATTAATATTTTAGTCCGGAATAGTTGCCATTCAAATAGCCAGGAAGGGGAATGGTAGACTCCTACTTGGCAGTGCAAGTTACTACCTTCACCAACAAATATAGGAAAGGAATAAAGCACTTATTGAGACATCCACAGCGGTCGGAACAGTGAGGGTTCAACTACATTCTCCATGCCTCATGTCTTCATGTCAACTTCAATTTGGATTAAGTGTGCAGTTTTTTGTCCTGCTGCTGAGAGCTGAATTCAAAAATCTACTTTCAAAAAAGAACATCCAAAGGGTCTCAGCCTAAGCGCTTATTTGTTGCACACACTTTCAAAATAAACATCGTCCGGAGTGCATCTGTAATGTACTGAACAACAAGGTGCATTTGAAGGTCACTCTGTGGGGTCAAGATGCCCTCACATTGTCATTCACAGAGGAGAGTTAAAAGTCTTTAATAAGCATTGAAATACTGTGGTAGTCTGTGAAACAGAAAAGTAACAAGAAATGTCTTAATTCAAAGCAACCGTCATCACAAAAGGAACAGTTATAGAGATGGCGGACTTTCTCCAGGGTTACATACAACATGGCAGGAACAAATTACAAACTGAGCAGAGAAAGTCTTAAGAGATTGTCCTTCATTCAATACACCTTTTGTTCTTAAACTTCAGTTCACTTATTCTTTCATTCAATTTGCTCTCTCTTTGTCTCTCCTCTCTTCTGTCCCTCACAGAGCTACAGGGACATGATTGTCGTTTTGCTTTGGGTTTAATTAGTCTTTTTTTTTGTCCCTTGACTTACAAATACAAAATAGGAAAATTGCGCGTCCAGTTTTAAGTGCAGTTAGCTGTAAAAAAGTCTCAATGAGACACAAGGACAGCCATTTAGCTCAATACTTCCAGTCACTTCCACTTTGCTTTATGTCCACAGCAACAAGTCTCTCTTGGTCCACTCAACAAAAAGTAATGTGCCCTTCAGAAAACAAGTAACTCCATTCATTTGATTTCCATGCTTGAGGTGTTCTCCTCTGCGTTCAGTATGCCTTTGAAATACACAATTTACAAGTGGCAATTGCACAGTGGAAGCAGAAGTCTGCATGGTTCGCAGAAACACAATAATTATCATAGTGCATGTTGGCGAACACAATGTATGAGTCTATAGGTTACATGCTGTGTGCTATAAACGTCCAGCCAAACAGGCATTGGCAGAGCGAGAGTGAGCATGGGCGACTGACAGCATTTCACTGACAGAGAGGGAGCAGGCATCCTCGGAGGAGAGGGAGGTAGTTTGGTTGTTTTTGTTTCTCAACTCAAACACTGAAGCCGGAGGAGGACAGGCCTACACGGACGACTCCTCTGGGTTAGCGTCAGGCAGCACACTCCTCTGCTGCAGTGTGCGCCTCAGCTCCTCTTTAAAGGGGCTCGAGTAGTCGTTCCCGCCCATGCCCCCCAGGCCCGCCAGCCCGCCGCCCCCAGTGCCAGGCCCGCTAGCCCGCTCCTCCCCCGCCGAGCTCAGGTTGAGGCGGATGTACCCGTTGCTGCCGGAGCCTCGGATGTTGGTGAGGCTGAGCCGACTGGGGGAGTGGATGGGCTGGCCAGGGATGGCGCTGGGGGACGCCGTGCTGCTGACGCTGCTGGGCCCTAGGGCATGGCCAGGGACGATTTTCAAAGAGCCGTCAGAGTAGTAGTAGTTAGCGCCTGTCTCCCAGAAGCGGTCCTCATCACTTGGCATTTTACTGGGAACAAATGTGGGTGGCTCTTTAGGTAGAGTTATGGGATATACAAGAGTGCTCTCCAGTGGTTTCATGTCAGCGCCTTTCCCTAGAGCTAACTTTAGCCTCCTGCGCAAGTAAAGAGCGGCCACTAACAAGAGCAAACAGGCTGCTCCCAAAGTGATGACCAGCACCCAGAAAAGCCCCATGCTGCTGTCCGGAGCACGAGCTTCCATGAACACCGGAGCACTGGCCACTACAGCCACTTGGTATCTCTCCGTCTGAAACTTGACTCCCTGCTCTTCAGAGTAGCAGACATATCGTCCCGCTTGAACTTGTCCCGCATCTGGAATTACAAGAGCCTTGAGAGTGCGGTCGAAGCGCGGCCCGGCAGCCTCAGGGGCACCCAGCTGGAGCTCACGGTCGTTGAAGAGCCAACAGGGCTGAGCCAGGTTGGACACAAGCTGGCAAGGCAGAACCATGTCTGACCCCACCACCACTGTGACGTTTCGAAGGCGGGAGTGTTCTGTGGAGAGAAGAGGAAAAAACAGGGGTTAAGTGTCAAAGCTATTACTGCAGATTTATATTCCACAGTAGGCAGTGTAATTCAGTTTTTTCAGCTCAATCCAAATGTATTCACTCAGAGCTCTTTTTGCTTTAGATGGGAACTGGCTACTTCAATTCCCACAGGAAGTCAGTACTGATGTGCTGCCTTTACTCACCAGGGCTGGGGATGGATACGGGCTTATCAAACTTGGCTTTTCCTCGACTGAACCTCTCCAGCGTGAGGTCCTGTGACAGAGATGAGGTGGACCTACAGGGGGGACACAGAGGGATTTTAGTAATGCAGTCAGTAAACAAAAGCCTTGTTCTTAGCAGTGCAGCACTGAATGGTTCAATTCAGAACAGTGCTTGCTTGTGTTGGGGCGAGTAATGTGGATAAAAATAGTATCTTATACTGTTTCCAAAAGCAAGAATACTGGTGTACTGAGTCTGACATTAACTGAATTAACAAATACAAACGGTATGTGTAGTGACATGTGACATAAGACTTAAGCTGTACGTTCTAATTAATTTGACATTACACTAAGGATGCTTTGTGGAGTTACTTTCAAACATTTCGTATAAAAATTCAAAACATACTATTTAAATACCATTTTAAACAAAGGAGTCATAACATTGTGTATGATTATTGCAGCCTTAAAAAAAGAAAGTGGATGGCAGTAGCTCTGGTGGTAAAGCGGATGTCGACTAATTGAAAGGTTGCTGGTTGCTGGTTTTACCCCTGCCCCTATGTTTGTTGTTTGTGTCCTTACCTGATAGCATAAATGTGTTTGATGTGTGATTATGGTATGGTTGATTTGTTGGAGTGTCCATTGATGTGATGTGGCTGCCACAACTCTTTCAGTCTGCCTCGGAGGTGCAGCTATTAATATTAGTGTTTTTTGTTCATAAATTGAAGCAATACGATGGTATGGAATATTTAAAATGTGAATCATATGTGCAAAATCCTACATTACTATTTGGCAGACAAAGGGTGCTTGAATTAAATTTAAGATCAAGTCAAAGCCTCTACAACTACACATGGATGTACCAAACAGACATCTACTGTAGCATTTTATTTATAGCATCTAACGGCCTTATCATGAAATTAATATGTAGATGGCCATATGTCCCCAGGCTTACCCTCGGTGGAGGTCAATGCGGACACAGGCCCGGCCCTCGCTGTCCCAAGCGCAGTAGGGGTCCCGGGCGAGCAGGCAGTCTGGTTGAGACTGATAGCGGCTGCAGTTGGCCAAGGGCAGCTGGAGAACCTCTGAGCGAGATCCGATGTACAAGTACTTCTTCATGTAGCAAAGATTTTAGGAGGTGAAGACCAAGAGATGATCCAAGCATCATCCAGGGCAGAAAACAGAAAAATATAGAAAAGAAAAACAAGTCAGTTAGCGGTTGAAAAAGATAATAGGATAATCACTCTCCATTACAATAACATTCAGCTCTTAACCTGCCTTACTTCAGCCCATTTTTCGAATCCAATCTGGGTTGTGATTTTGGGCAAAAGCTGTTATAAAATGTCTGGGCGCAGCTAAGCCGGCTTTAATAAGATAAGCAGAGGGCTTCGAGGTGGGAACGCCCAGTCCAAATGCATTGATCAATGGATGTGTCTTTGCAGCGAGTAGAGAAACATTGCCTCACTCCAAATGGACAATAGATGGAGAAAACAACAGGGCCAGAGGTCCAATTCTCTTGCTGAGGTGAAGGAATGTAATTACAGTTATTGCACAAAGGCGTTTGGATTTACGAGGTGACGCTGCTTGAGAATAAAAAGCTGGGCTGTGATAGACACCTGCTGAGTGGACAATGACTCTGTGGTTATGGGTGTACGTGCATGACAAAAAGGGTATTAACACAAGTGCTCTAGACAAAGGGTGGCTAAATACCAATGAACAAGTGATGCAACTGCAAGGCAAGCTAATGAAAGATCTTAAAGCTTTCGAAGGATAAATCCTATTAGAGGTTCTTGTGGAAGAGTTAAAAAATGAGAATGGGGCTGCGCATAAGTGATAATTATCTAAATTAGGGACTAAAAAGGAAATATAAATCATAAATCTTTTAGTAGATGAAAATGTCACTTGAATGCCTTTTTATCGCAGCTGGAATCCTAATGAGACAATAAGGGGAGCACATCTTAGCAATAATTTGCACATTACATGTTCAAAATACAAAGGCAAAAGGCAAGGTTAATAGCCATCAAAGTGGGAACTAAACAGGCGTTCATTCATAAAACTAATGTTCAAGGACTTCAGTGAGAAAGAAGAGAAGCTTCAAGGAGTTGAAAATCAAATTAGTGGTGCTTCAATAGACTTAATCCTTTTGAGACTTAGTGAATGTGGTGGGTGGATTTGTCTTTACCTTTGAGTGGGAGATGGTTAGACTGTCCACTGGCTGAGCTTTATCAAACAGCTGAATCTCCTCAATGACATGAGCCTCAGAGTACAGGATGACCACTCTCTGTAGCCAGCCCTCCGCTACAAGACACAAGACACAAATCACATTGTCACTGTTGTCATTCTTATCAAACCTGTAATCATTTTCTAATTTGAAAAAAGAGTATCTCAGTATTAAATGATTTCTGTCATATTCCAACTAATACACACATACAGATTAGATTAACCAACATCTAAGGTTCATTTTCCTAGACAGGTTACAAGAACATAGAAAATTATATATTCACTGGCCACTTTATTAATTACAGTATATCTAATAAATTGGTCTTAATTTGGTTTTCTGCTGCTATAGCTCATAAAGTAGTAAATTGAAAAAATAAAAAATCTGAAATTCTGTTTAAATAGTACGCAGTCTATAAGTAGTTCATAATTAACTACTTAGAGCAATCTTCCTGGAACCCATAACTGTCCTACATTAAGTATTTGAAATCACATGTCCTCCATACTGTTGCTTTAGTTTGTCTGGAACATTTGAAATTGACTAATGCATATATTTGCTGCAACATAACTGGCAGATATAGAGGCAAACTAAGCAACACCAAAAGTGCACATCTTCAAATGCAGAAATGAACTGCTTTTACACTTAGTGCTTTTAATAACAGCTCTTAATTGCAATGTTTTGGGATGGCACACACCAGTTACTTTCAAATTTTTATGCTTTGTAAACAAATAATGTGGACTGAACAGCATTTCTGCTAAAAATTTAATCACACGCTAACCTATTCACAAACACCCACCTGCAACCATTGAGAGCCCATTTAATTATTCATCATGTTATTACAATATGCACACATAACTCTTTGATGCGGACTCCGAGCAGCAATTTTCCTCTGGCTTGTATGATAAACTATCCTAATTGATGAAATATCAGACAAAGTGGAGTCTTTAGTTAATTATTATGACATGCTATCACATTGTGTGCTCCAGATCCTATTTGATTTCTATGAATGAACCCAAGGCAATGTCTGTTTTTACGGTTTAGTGTTTCACAGCAGGAAAAGCACACCTGAAAGTAATAAAGGCACTAATGATATTTGTGGTCGCCAAAGTAAGTGCAGGCAGCAACTCGGAAATGAAAATATAGGGTTAATTAAAGGGATCCATCACACCTGTGTTTTCTCTATTGTATAAAAACCATCTGTCGCCAAAAAACAGATCCGGTAAACTGTTGTCAACCTGTCTGATGTTGGGCTGTCACATTTACAACAGCTGCAAACACAAAAAGGTAAACAGCATCGCAGTGAAGGCATTTATCTCTAGCAAGGAAGTTTGCTTCATGTTTGTTTTTCATCAGGTAGATGTAAAAAGTTTATTAGGCCATTTATAGTAAAAGTTGATGTTTTCTGAAGTACGTGTTAATTAAGAGAAAACAAACTCGATTCTCAACAGATCTAAATAGCAGCACTTAATTTCACAATGGTTAGCATTTTTTGTACTGTGCAAACACTTGTATTTTAGCGTGTCTCTCACTTTGTGGAGAAAGTCTCAGCAAAGGGCAAAAGTTCATATCAGCTGCACTAATTATCATACTGTTTATATTTGTTTAGACAGGATTTTTGGAAAGTAAGCAGTTTGCTTGTTTCAGATGCTTCTACTGCTGGGCAAGCCTCATTAGATTAGAGTAGACCTGGCAAGCTATCCTCAACTACATACAACATCTCCAAACTAAGTGTCAATTCTTGTCATAAGACTAGTAAGAAAAATAAATAACACTACATTAGTTTACTACAACAAGGTGCGAATTTTCAGAATACAAAATCGGATGACTCTCCTTGTAGTGGAACGATATCATGGACAGTGAACCTCAGTATAAAAAAATATTGTCACAGTTACTGGAAGATACACAATTATCCCAAAAAATAGCCATACAAACATTATTTTTTATTTTATTTGCTTTTTGTCACTAAACCTTTTCCATTACAGAGCTGCATTGAGAGCCAGAAGCAACTACCTCGGCGCTTTATAAAAAGAGATAACAAAACCTGAGATACAAAATGTGTATTATAAAATAAAAAAGTCTATTTTTCTAACACATAGAAGTTGTGCATAGTAAACACACACGGCTAAATCTTCAATACTGCAGCTTTGCATTAACATAGAACTGTGCTTCCCAAAATACCCACTACCATACCCAACTAAAACAACTTTCACAAACTCAACTGGGCCATTCTTCATAGTCTTTCTTTGCAGTCTTAGCCAAGGTGAATATTTGCAGACATCCTTGCATATGTGGTGCTGGTTGCTAGAGGAGGACACATAGGCAGTGCTTTCATCTAGGGCATAGTGAACCAGTTTAGCTCCCTGTTCTGGAGTCGTTTCAGGCACAGCTGCTGGTGTGACCTTGATGTGTGTTTGAAAGTGTATCTATGGAACAGTGATACCTGCTGACATCTGTCTCTTATGTGCATGTCTTGATTAGAAGAATGTCACATATAACAAGAGCTGGAAGCCCTTACAGCAAGGGGAAGAAAACATGTCATGTATAGGTAAATGTGCCTAGGTGTTACAATCAGTAACCTTATAAGTACATTTTGCATATAAAGCAAATACATTTTTATTTATTTATTCTTGTATTTCTAGGCTTTATTACTAAGCTCCTGATTAAACCCCCTATCAATCCAAATAAAAC
>JAVQKG010187894.1:0-11045 GCA_036025885.1 Hypseleotris bucephala
AATAATTATACTAAAGTCATTTTTGATGGATTTTTGTTATATTTTTAAATGCTAATGCTAATCGGGATTGACGCTAACAGTGCTTTTTGGGTGCAAATTGTTAAGCTAATGGTATAGTTATTCGGCAATTGACTCAGAAGTAGTGTTTCTTACGATCAAGGCTGTTTTATTGTTGAGTGTGACATTAAGAGACACTAGTTTCTGGACAGTTATAAACATCCTCTTTAATACCTTTAAAGTCAGAATAAAACAACAACTCAAACTTAACAAATATTTGTGACATTTCAAACCAATAATTATTGACCGATATAACCACCCTTCTTTTCAGTTACACTAGTCTTCCATCCATTGAGTCGGCCAGTTTCTTGATCACTTTATCATTAACAGAAACCACAGCCTCCCAGACACTGTTCATAGAGGTCTTGTCCTCCACTGTACAACTCATGTTTAAGGAGGGCCCACAGGTTCTCAACAGACATATTTATATGGACATCACTGAGTTTTCCAATTGAATCCAAATATAGCATTTTTAATCACAAGACGTCACAAGATCAGTCAGAGCCAACAAATATGGGCACTGGATGTTCGTAGATTGAGGCTGACTCACTTTTCTTTTGTTCTCACTTCACTCATTTAAGCGCCCTTTTGCCTCCAATCTCCATGCCATGTGTGTGAATCCTTTAAAACCATTAACAAACAGCTGAAAGGCCACGTTAAATCTGTATTGTTTCTTTTGTGAGGGGGTAAAATATGGCATTCCAATCTGCTGAAGGGTATTCTTAGCCGTGCGCCCAATTCTCCAGAGTTTACAGATTGTCAGACGGATAGATGACAGATGAGCCCTCTCTTCACCTCATCCCCTTTTTAGATCTCAGTGACTCAAGATCGAAGAAACTGAGCCAAACAGCTTGCACCTTGACTGTCCAGTGGCAACACCAGAGTTATCTAAAAATACAAACAGTCCTGCAGTAATACCCAGTTAAACAGTGGGGCCTACAGAATGTGAATTGGTTCCAGCATCTTATTTGTAATTTACGCACCTATTTAATTTCATGGACGTAATGTTGTCATCAGAGGCCCAGTGCAGATTTTTGTAGCTGTGGTTTAGTCCCAATTTACGCCTGGCTGAGTTCTGGTTTTGACATGGTTTTGGTCTGGACCTGATTTAGTTCTGCCTAGATCTGGTTTAGACCTGGTTTTGTCATGTACTTCCAATGGGCTCCTCCACCTTTTGGGCCCTTTCAATTGCACATGGTCGCACTGCCTGATTTAATTAGGCTATTATTCTTCCAGTATACAATAGACCTTTAGCTTAACTACACATGACTACACAGAACTGACCCTGTAGGAGCTATGAATTTTTTAAGGTGTCTGGGGAGAGGGAAGTCTGGCCATCTCTGCATAGACAGTCTACTGCCCAGAGTAGTATGAATGGAACTATTTGCCCTTTTACCCGCAGAAAAAAGAATCAGGAGCCTGAAAAACTGGACTAATAGACTTAAAAACAGCCTTTATCCTAGGGGCAAATATACCATGACTGACTAAGACTGCTTTACACTGGTTAGACGAGACAATTCTAATTTTGTGCCACTGACAATTAAGCTTCTTATTCTTATATTATCCTGCTTTGTACCTGTATGTCATTGTTAGGCTCCTGTTTCAGTTTTGCGTTGCCCTTTTTTCTTTTTAACTTACAGCACAGGTTCACTGCTCAGGAGTCTCAGATTTCTACTCGTTGGACAATGGGAAAGTCCATCAGTGCAACAGTGATGCAAATGATGATCATGAATGATACATTTGATAGGTCAGCTGTGCCTGCTTTAAAGTTAATAGACCAAACTTCAATGAATTTACACCCACCGGCCACTTTATTAGGTATACTCATGGCAGCAAGTTGCATCTGCATTCAAGGGTAGTTAGGCAACTTTATCTTCCCGATAAAGTGGCCAGTGAACATAAAAGTATTTTGTTGTCTTTAATTTTTCGTTTAGCCTGTCCCTTTAACGTCAACCTTACATGTGCACCATGTGTGAGAATGCACGTCAGTAACCACACACGACCAGTTCCTCAAAGCAGGACGTGCCAAGACAAGCCTAAAAAGGTAAACAAGAAATGGATGCAGATGATGGGGGCTTGTATGTGACTGGTTTAGACAAAGACTTGGTGACTGACAGCTGATGAAAGGCTCAAAAAATGACAAAAGGGAAAAACGCAAAACCAGAATAAAGAGTTTGGGGCATGTGTGGGCGCTGTGTGTGATACATTATCAAAGTATGACAACTTCACTAGACATATCCGCACTAATAATGACCAGAAACTCATGGTCACTCAAGGGTTTGTAGTGGACTTGGGCAAGAATTCTGAATAAAATCATCTTTCTACCTTTGATGACCTTCTTGGTGTTTTGGTTTGTTATGGCAATTCCTAAGCTCATATCAGCACCGGTGAGTAAAGAAACCGAGTCCTAGGGTGAATACAGAGTAATCACTGATTCATTCCATTTCTATGGCAGTATTGGGCCCCCCAAAGGTACCCAACACCAGTGACAGAGTTTGCATATAAAACTTCCATCAAGGCTTAAATATACATTCAAATTAAGAATGCTAAATTAAAAATGCTACATATGTTCTTGGCTGTGGTGCATTGATGGAAGCTTTATGGGCCGTGTGGTGTCCATTTATTATGTTGCATGTTGAATCTTGAATGTAACTTTTCTGTTGCAATTGTAATCCTAAAGAGTAGAAGCTAAGGTGTAGACCTGAGCACACTGTTTACACTTTATTGAACTTTATTGTAATGTTAGAGTTAGATTGTTTTTGTTTTTTGTTTTTTTAATATCTATCTGTATTTTCTTCAGTTTTTTTCCGGCCCTAGCAGTGCCTTCAGCATCCTTCTAGACCACACATTTACTATCCCTCCTCCTCCTATGACTCTATGTGTCAGTAGTACCTGCTATCCATCTCTGCATCTCTCTATTTGTTTAATGGATTGCAGATAAACAGTTCAAAGCAACACACGCCAAGACAAAATAACTCACAAACTAACATTAGCTAAAATGTTATTCATTCAACTTTTGCTCTCTTTCATAATAATTATGTTACTTAACTTCAGTAAAAATAGTATTTGTGTAGTTTTGCATCCAACTCATCAATGATCTGGGAGTGCACCTGATTTTCTGGAGTTGGCTTTTAATTATTAAAAAAATAAAACAAATAAATATACAGTGACAAAAATAGCTCCTTCACATTACTCCTAGTTCTGGATAGATAAAGGGTGAATCAACCAATCCTGATAAAAGTGTCGGAACAGTTCCCTCCCTCGCTCTAAAACAAAAACCCTTATAACACAGCCCACAGGTGACTTCAAAGTCTTATTTTTTCTCAGCTTACTTTTGTTATGCTGTACTAATAACTAAAAATATATTTTGGTAAAGATCATGCCAAAATACAAGGAAAAAGAAATCAGGTAGGCTCTCGAGAGAGGGTTGCTGATTCCGGGACAAAATGTCACCATTTGGTCCTGGCCTCTTCCCCGATGCCTTAAACCTGAATCATACCCGTTTGTCACCCCAAAGCAACACCTTATGAACCCACGCATAACCATCAGCATAACCATGCATCATAGTATTATGTGGCTGGAAGAGAAAAATAAAGCTGTTTTGGAAAAGACCATATGTTGTGAAGTCTTTGTTCACACCCATGGTATGTTTATTCTCTGGCTTCATTATTGGAGGTTAAGTCAGAAAGGCCTGTTAGAAATTATGTACAGAGGAAGGATAGTGAATATATGGATAGAAGGATGCTGAGTTTAACCAAAGAGATTTATGGATGTAGTGAAAGAATGCATTAATTTAGTTGGTGTGAAAGGAGTTTGATGTTGGCAGGTTATACTGTATTGTTTTGCCAGCTTTACATGTTATTCACCATGTTTTAATGTGTTACTAACTTTGTTGTCACTAATATCCTTGGTTTTAAATATAATAGAAAATGGCACTAGAAAGAAAAACAAAATTACTTTTATATGTATAGTTTTTTTATTAACAAAGTAAAACACTTTTGAAATCAAAAGCAACAAGATCACAGTTTCACAGTCATGATTCAGCTTGACTAGCACTTTTCTGACATATGGGTCACCAAGGGACTTGTGCCCCATGACTAATGCATATAACAATCATTTTAGGCATTGGCAATACGTTAAATGGGTTACCAAGAAATAAATCAACCCCTTAAATGCATTATGTTAGGTCTCTGCAAAGGCTTAATGAAGACAAACAGTGCTGTTTGTCCTCATTGAGCCTTTGCACTGTAAAACATATTTTATAGACAATTCAGAGTCTCATCAAATACACACAACATACATACACACAAACATACACACACCCGGTCCCACACACACATACATACACACACACACACACACACTGTAGACTTGCAAGCACTCGGCCAAAAGTCTTCAGGAGCTTTGGTATTATTGTTGACTTGAAAAATGCTTTTTATTGTTTGTGTTTTTCAGATGTAGAGTAGAAATGCAATAAATTCAAACCCTTAAAATCCACATCTTTGTAAAAAAAAAAAAAAAAAAGAAAGAAAGAAATGCAGTAATGAGTAAATCCCCCCAGAATAAGCAGACCATATATACCATACATTTCTCTTTCTAAGGTTCAGTCACATAAAGCGTGCGCATAAAGTTTTGAAAGTAAAACACAATGGTCAAATTCACTTCTATACTTTGCCTTTCCTACATTTTTATTAAGCTGCACTAACTATGACATCATTCTATGTTGAAAATATCCACTCTCCTATAGTCTAAAATGTAAAGCAGTTTTATTTACAAAAATGTGTAATATTTACAACGTGTTCATTCTCTGGGAGCACAATGTGTTCCTGTGTATTTCATGCTTTATTTCAATGGAACTATAGCTTGATGGTGAGAGCGTGTCGTTTTTGAGTATAAAAAGCTGCTGGTATATTGACAACGCCTGCGCTGTTTTAACCGACTTCCATCTTGGCCGACTATTGCTCTTGAGTTGTTTCTGTCATTCAAAATGCCCTTGTAGCTATAGCTTGTACTTTGAGCGATAGTTACGCACTACTACTAAAGTACTAACTCGCCAAGTCCCATAAGCTCCATTATTGTACTGTATGCACCTGTCAAGGAGGTGTCAAGGAGTTAGACTTAAAGAGAGCAGTGATAAGTCAGAGAAGAGAGAGAAAATGATAAAAGATTTCAACCAAAAACAAAGTGAAGGGAGAGAGTTACAGCACAAAGGGTGAGTCGGTGGAACATTGATGGGACAGTGATGGGGGAGGATGAGTAAAAGGCTGAGTCATCAAAGCCTGGTGGGCAATCAACTTCAAAGCAGCGAATGGAGGCGTCTTCATTGCCATAGTTTGCCCAGTACTCCTCTTGGTCAAGTTTGGGCAGCGCAGCCTCATCCTCGGACATCTCATACTTCACTGGGACAGACTCAGATGGTGTTTTGGGTGATTTGCCTGCGGTAAAGGGGGATGCTTTCACTGTTTCGGAGCTCTTCTGGTACAAAGACTTGGATGAAGATGCCGGCTTGTTTTTGGAGAACCACCAGCGGGTCTTGGTGGTGAATGTGGTCGTGGTGCTACCGGCAAGAGAGCCAGGGTCAGGCACGGGGCACATGGCGAAATCCAGCTCACGGAGGAACCGGAGATCCTGGCCGCGGCGCTGAGATGGAGAGGTACAGACCACTTCAGATGATGAGATTCGCGATGTACGAAACCACTCCCACAATGGCTGGGACTCACAGCCGCAGGACCATGGGTTACCATTAAGGCGGAGGAACTGAACGCCCTGGGCATCCCTCATGGCCTGCCCTGGGAGCTCGGCCAGGGAGTTGTTGAACAAATACAAGATGGTCAGGCGGCCCAAGTCCCTAAAGGACCTGCGGTGCACCTGCCGGATACGGTTATCATGGAGAAGGAGGCGGTCAAGGTTTACCAAGCCTCTGAAGACATTTTCAGACAAAGCTCGAATTCGGTTTCCGTGCAGAAAGAGATGGGTGAGGTTCACCAGATCGGAGAACAGGTCGTCCTGCAGGAAGTGGAGCTGATTCTCCTAGAGTCAAAACACAGAAAATTTAAGGCGTCTATAATAAAACAACACAATTTTCAGCATTTTTTAATTGCTTGTCATTAGGAAGCACTGGACCTTGAAAAGTCTATGTGAAGTTTGTGAGGGTGGTGATTACATTTACCTATACATTATTCAGTTAGTTATGAAATCATACTGTCAACCTTTTTACATTTTACATTTTTTTTTAGATTTATTTTGCACAAATTTAAAATAAACTAGTTTCTAAGTACAATGTCATGTACATTGTATACTAATTTGAGAATCTTAAAAATTTCAAACTAGTGGTTTGTGTATTTACCTGTAGATAAAGGAACTGTAGGCTGTAGAGCTTGTGGAAGAGGTCATGGGGGAGAGCAGCCAGCTTGCAGCGGTGCATGTGCAGGCTCTGCAGCTTCTCCAGGCCTCTGAAGGCGCCCCCCTCCAAATGCCGCAGGGAGGGGTTATCGCCAAGGTCCAACTCCTCAAGTACTCGTAGGTTACTAAAGGCCCCAGCCTCGATCCATGTGATGTTGTTACCATACAACCAAAGCACCTGTACACAAGGAGACAATGATTTAGATTCATTTTTTAGAAAAACAACAGAACTTATGTAAAAAGGGTGAAAGATCAAGAATGAGTGCCTCAGAAGGACAGCTAAAGTTAGATGTTTTAGAGATAAAGGCAGAAAAGGGTGAAAGATCAAGAATGAGTACATCAGGAGGACAGCTAAAGTTAGATGTTTTAGAGATAAAGTCAGAAAAGCCAGGTTGATATGTTCTGTACATAGAGATAGTGATCGACTACAAAGTGTAGAAGGATGCTTAGGTTTGCCATGGAAGAAGGCATAGAGGAAGAGATTTGTGGTTAGTGAAAGAGGAGTAGAAGACACAGAGTTGAGCTGGTGTGAGAGAAGAGGATGCAGAAAATGTGGTTAGATGAATGCACGTGATTTGCTCCTGTGACCCAAGTCCAGATGACTGATTTAAACCTTCTTCAACTTTGATTGACTACCTGGATAAAAGAATGAACCTTCACAGAAAAGACCCAAAAAAGGTAACAGCTGAAAGCAATATACATTTATAGTACTTTTGAGAGACAATAGACAATAAGTCAACATATTGTATTACCCTAAACAAAATACAGAGGCATTCTTACCTGTGTCTCAAAGCCAAAGGAGTCAGCCCTGAGTTCGGTGATGCGGTTGTTCTGCAGAAAAACACGTTGCGAATCATAGGGCACGTCTGATGGCACAATGGTGAGGTTCTGGAACTGGCAGCTGACCGTCATGGGCGAGGGGTAACAGACACACAGCTTTGGGCACGCTGTCACCACGCCCGGCTTCACCACCACCAGCCAGAGTATCAGCCATAGAGTCAGTCCGCCTGAGGGCACGCAAAGAGGATACACCATTAGGTCAGGTCGGCAAAACCACAACAGGTTCATATAGCACTTTTACAATTGGTTTCATTGTGTTACCCGTGCCTTGTCATTATCAAACCTTTTATTTGGACAAAGTTTAATTTTGGCTTTAACCCCTGACTTGTTAATGTGCCAAGAACTCTGTGCCCGTGCATAATTAATACCAAAATCATTCATCCATTATATCCTCATGGTCAGCTTACATTGTGACAGCAAGGTTACATAACAAACAATATAAGTTTAAAATTTGTTTAAATACAGCATAATTGGAGAGGAAAGCTACTTAGACAATGTTGGGGGTGACACGTGCAGTAGTGCATCAAATTAACCCCGATTCCCACTTTCCAAGAAATCTACACCAAAAGGATGTTAAGATGAAGTTTGCCATTCATGCCCCACGCGTAAACCAGGTAAATAGAGCCGGGTCGTTTTCAGTTTGTCATTAATAATGCTTGAGTGTCTTGGCACAGCTCGGATGTCCATCCACAGAAAGGGCCACCGCGGGAAAAAGTACACGCGTTAAATAATAATGAACTTCCCATTCATCTACTGCGCGCAAGATTTTCCAACAGCTCACCCCCATGACCCCAGAACAAGTCGGACTATTAGCAGAGAGGGACTGCCCTCGTTAAGTGCAATGGGACACCCGAAGTAAGTCTTATTTACAGCGATGGTCGATGTGAGATAAGAAAAATGATTTAATTAGATAAGTAGTGTCTTCTGTGCGTAAAAGCGCGGAAAATGGCATTGGAGGAACTTGGAAAAAACACAAATAAGGAAAATAAAATTACACTACCACTGACCATTTAATAACCACATGACTATCCTAACGTTAACTCATAGTTTAAAAAAATATTTGAATGAACAAGTCTAATCTGCATACAAATAAGTATAGGTGTGCGCAGTAGGAGTGTGCGTAAAGGTACCACCAATTGTTTTAATTACATATGAATTCAACAATTTGCAGTTCAAACTCAAGCAAGCATCAACCAAATGACAAAACAAAATAAAAACAAAACAAAATCAACTTACCCCTAAAGTTGCGGGAGCTGGAGCCCCTTCTGGTAAAACGTGTCACCATCTCGAACCAAAGCCGAAAGCGAGTTAGCCTGCGCGGCGATGAGATGCCTGTTGCTGCTATCTCTGCTTCGCTTTGGTGAACGAGGTGCTGCGGCGGCACGCAGTGACGTCCATGAGTCCGAGCTGTCGTTTTATAAGCTGAGTGCGCCCACAGCCGTGGGCAGCGAGGACCCGCGGTACGTCAGACGAGGGAGGGGGAGTGACGTCCCGGAGGAAAAGACAAGAAAGGCAGGGTTTGTCAGTCATTACCATAAGAAACTCATCACAATCTGTCACATTTAGCCACATCACATGTCGTTATCTTATTCTTCATAATGACTCTATATTTACATACATCAGCGTGGACTTGTTTTGAAATGTCCTGTACTTTGTGTCTCTAATGTCCATTACACATCACAAGAAGAAGCCAAATGGGATTACTGGTTTGAGGTGGGCTGGAGAACAGACTCAAAAAGGCATGGTGCAAAAAACTGTTTGGAAAGGAGCCAAAGACGCCTACAATTCAAATGAGTAACAAGGAAATTCTCGAGCAAGATCTAACTCCACATATTGACCACTCTGAGTGTTTTACTCTGAGTAACTTGCATGTATTTGCATGGATACCCACATTACTAACCAAGAAATCTTGATTTATTTAGTACAGTTTCAACGTTTTCTAACAGGCACTACCTGTAAAGAGGATCCTTTAACATTTGCTCTAGAGTCACGTTGTGGGTCATACGTACAGAAAATTCAAGAGATCTGAGAAAGTGAACAAAATGTATCGTGGTCTGATGGCTCACACAGACACAGATGTAGTAGTGTAGTGAAACCAACAGCAATGCACTGGAGTAACGAATAGTGTGCATGTACAGTAGACTCACTGTTACTTTGAAGAAAACCATGAAAATATCTACTGCGCATATAGAGTACTGCAGAATATAGACTATATTTGTAGCTAATTATACTGCAAATCAGTGGCGGAGCCAGACCTGTGAAACACCCGGGGCTTTTGAAATATCTACCTGGGCTTAAGCCCCAAAAGCCACCCCCTAGCTCCGCCACTGCTGCAAATACTATATGTGAACTGATATCCAAAAAAAGTATTTTTGATACAGTCAATTTTAATATTATTTTGATACTAAGCTATTTTAGAAGCACTTTAATTGTAGCCCCTAAAAGTGGACATCAGGGTCCATGTGGGTGAGAGAGGTGGGTAATGGGTGATAGAGCGGTGATGAGTGAGAGAGGGGGTGTCAATAGAGAGAGAGGGGTGATGGTGGTCAGTAGCTGTTGACACTTCTGCTCTACGAACATGGGTCAATGCCACATCATGAGGCACATCATCTGTTCTTAGAGCCACACGTGAAGCAATAGAAGGTCATCTGTGGCTCCAAGCTGTGAACATAAACTCTCACAGTCGGAGTACGGACGAGGGAGGCATTACGAGGCTCTACAGGGATCTGCTGTGGGGCCATAAGGTCTACACTGATTATTCACACTGTTTTTTGCCTCAGAGAAACTGGCGGAGGCAGACCACTCAGCTGCGGACTGTAAACCAAGTATTGATCGATGAGTTGGAATAAGGTGGGCTATGCAAACTAATCACGAAGATGCTAATTTATGAGAAAATACTTAGGTTGTATTACAATAAAGCTATGCGGACTAAGATGGAGGTTCACCCCTCCAACATCATCTAGGCCTATTGTGAATCAGTGGCATTTTAACTTGTGCATTTAACACTTTTTAAAACTACTAGGGTAATTGTTTAAAATGTTTCCCACTCCACTCACACAAGCAGTGAGAGGTGGCTTCAAGGGGGGCTGACATTTAAAGGCACACTGAATAATTATTACATATTCTTTGTGTGTTGACCCCAATGTACCCACGATACATTAAAACACTGTAAGTTTAATGTTTATTCGCATTTATTAAATACAGTTAGTAAAATAGTTTGAATATCCACAATCTGGAAAGTGGTCTTTGCCAAATAGGCCATTTTGAAAGTCATTGGGCTCAAAACTTGTCACATTGACCTTTTCTCCCTCTCCTTGATCTTTCGATAGGCTACAGATAACACTGACTGAAAATGCTGAGTTTTGTGTTAGCAGGTAAGGGCATAGGGGTAAATATGTTTTTTTAATTGTCCCTGCATTTTTACTAATATACTTCTTTTCATTTTCGTCCATTTCTTCTTAACCTGGCAAAAGCCAGATCGATGTGGAGCCCTCTGCTTCAGAGTTCTGCACATCGATCTGGACTCGCTCCATAGACAACTCTCTGGAAACATGGCCGCTCAGGAGAGAGCTGATTGGCTGAATGGAACACAACAACAGCTATGACGTAGCCAAACAAGGAACTGCTAAATTCGTAAATGAATTTAATAAATTATTGCTGGGTGATTTTTTATGTTTTTGTAAAACTATAGCAGCATACATTACGTTTCTCAGCGTTAGCATGTTGCTAATACGCTTTAATAAAGG